>JAOVVA010000016.1:11251084-11265228 GCA_028565275.1 Leiocassis micropogon
TCTTTTGTGTATGTAGAAAATGTTACAGATCTTTGAGTTCAGCTCATGAAAAATGGGAGCAAAAATAAAAGTGTTGCATTTATATTTTTGTTCAGTGTATATTCTCCTACATTTAATTCCCTTTATTTTACAAAATACAAACAAATAAGTAGTCTAATTTAAACACTGTGACCCTGACCAGGCAGTTACTAAGGTACTAAGGACGAGTGAATGAATGAAAGCTGTCACATGTTAATGAATGTGCTCTTTGTCATGTAAGCTTCATAACTGACTGCTTGCTTGTGCACATGTAAAATTATTTTTATGTTGCGTCACACTGAATCCTAGTACCTTAAAATCCGAAATACATTCCGATTCAGTTCACAAGTAAGGTATAGTCTATATTTCTAATCCTGAAGGCATTTTCTGCACATCAAAAGCCCTGGGATTATTTAATTCACCTATATAAACTGAACTTTCACTCACCAAATTGTTTATCAAAGCAACATTGTTGACTGGTAATCAACAAGCTAAGCCATCCTACACGCCATCATATATTTTTTGAGGTAAAAAGTGTAAGCAGCTGTACTACTCCTGTGTTGAGTATAATTCTTGCTTTGTAGGCAGCCTGAAACCTCCCCATTCAGTCAGGCAGCTGCAGAAAACGTGATTCTCATTAAAAAGCCTGCTCTTCTCTCTACACGGCCTTTAACAAGTGCCTCGTCTTTTTCCTGCTCTGAATGGGAAGCTGATTGGTGTCATCTCCCTGTCGGCTTGGCCCTGGCGAAGTCCAGCCCTTCTGATGAACCATTGATCAAAGGAGAAGGGAAAGAGGAGTGGAGGAAGCGGATAGGGAGGGAGAAACCCACCTGGCAGAGGGAGAGGGTCATACATCAGAAATCAGAGCTGGTCCAGATCCCAGCTAGGAGCTCAATCAGGTCTATTGAGCCCTGTTCATGGCTGCAGGAAGTGCAGACTGGGTGAAAAACTCTCACTCATCGTCTGTACCGCTTTATCCTGTATACAGGGCCACGGGGGGCCCAGAGCCTATTCCAGGAAACTTGCGGCATGAGGTGGGGTACACCCTGGACATGGTGCCAATCCATTGCAGGGCACACTCTCATTCAAACACTGTGGGAATCTGGGGACACTAATCAACCTAATCTGCATGTCTACCTGGAGGAAACCCACCAAGCACGGTTAGAACATGCAAATTCCATGCACATAGACTCCACAGCAAGATTAGAACCCAGAACCTGGAGGTGCAAGGAGACGGTGCTAATGGTGCGAAACTTTCTGTAGAATTAGGGCATTAGATGACCTAATTGTACATGAGCAATAAAATGCGAGCACAGATATATAGACTTTTTTTTTTTTTTTTTTTTTAATAAAAAGTTATTTATTTAAATCGACTTAACTTTACCATGTGCTTGTGAATATTTTTGGATTTTCCGCTGAAGTCTTGGGACTTGCTTGCGTTTTTGGTAATTTCAGATTTCTGCTCTGATGCACTGGGCCTTTATGAAACTGGATGCAAACAAAAACCATTTTGAATGCATTTTCACAAGAAAAAAAAAATTGCATGTATAACGCATAAAAAGCGAGTCAGTTCAGGAGAAACTTTTGCATCTTATGAAACCACTATGTTTGGGACATTTTTATGTAAGGAGATTATTGCCCTCCCTCTCCCCTCAGACCCTCACCCTATTAAACAGTGGTACTGCAGAGAGCATCCTGAGCAGGTGTTTTAATGCCTGCTTTGGGAATTACACTGTCTCGGATCACAAGACCCTGCAGAAGACAGTGAGAAGGACCGCTGAGAAGGTCATCGGGGTCTCTCTTCCCGCCATCACAGACATTTACATTACACACTGACCAAACAAGTTCCTCAAAAGATGATCATTGTAAGATTTGAATTCCAAAAAGTTACAGACACTACAACTATATTAGGTGAGACACTTTTTAGCACCAATACCATGTTTTGGCTGTTTACGTTCAGTAAATGTTCAGGTCTAAGAAATCTTCTCTACCCATCCAACCTTGCACTTCATCTCTACCGTGCACATTTTATTATGCACTTACTATTCTAAATCTTGGTGAGCTTATGATTTGAAAGCTATTACGTTAAATTTTACATTCTGATAACCTAAATGTTCAGAACCTCGTCACAATAAAAAATGCCATACGTAAAAGACGACAACCACCAAAGATTTGCTATTGAGAAAAAGTTATGATGGTCAGTGACAGTGAAGACTCTTTCTGTGTTATTAGTGTCCTAAAGAGGGAGATGAGAGAGAGAGATAGAGACATAGGAAGCTAGATTTGCAGTGACATTTCAAAGAGCTCCGAAAGCTTTTCTGGTCTTATTTCACCTCTGTGGGCGCATTTGTTCTCTCTCTACTTCTTCCTGTAATTGCAAAGTAAACTGTCCACTTGAACAAATGCATACCCCAGAGTCCCGCAGGTACACATGTGCATTAATATTTACTGCATTCAGTGTCCCTTCTCAATCCTCATTCAATATTTGTTGTCTGAGCAACTCCCATACCTAAAGATGCAGCATGCAAGCCTGGTTTTGAGGCAAAATCTACAGCAAGCTTTAACAGTTAGGAATGAAGAAATAAAGCTTAGAAGAACTCCTGGTCATGAAACTTTGTTGGCCATTCACTGGCTTCTGGCCATGTGAAATAACAATATTTATCACTACTCCCCCGGCCTATGCTGTTCTCTGGGAATCAGATTTACTGATAGCACTGCTTAGTTATGCAAGAGCTTTGTGTGCTTGGAATAACTTGCCAATAAGAGAAGACGAGAGTCTTTCAGCTTGTAGGATGGTGTTAGTAGTGTAGCACAGGTTTCGCTTTCTTCACATGCACCTAAAAGATTAAGTAACATAAGTAAATCATCCCTGCTTCCTGCTTTGTGCGCAAATTGTAACAGGAGCATTGCAGCCGGCAAATGTGGGTGGATAAAGGAACACGAGCCTCGAATGGATCTTTAAGAGTCACACACACACATTCTGGTACCATTTTTAAATAGCATACAAACATGCCCTCATGTATATTTCCAATACGTGTATCTTTGCAAGGATTTCCTACATCCTTCTAGGCAGGAGAAAAGACAATTGCACAACTCCTTTACCACAGTCTGTCAAATTCTTCATTCTGATTGGTCAGAACAGCAACTCTGCAAGGCAAACCACAGACTCGGATTGAATCACTGATTTATATTAAGCAGCAGGGTGGTGTAGTGGTTAGCACTGTGGCCTCGCACCTGCGTGGAGTTGTGCTTGGTGGGTTTCCTCTGGTACTTTTGTTTCATCCCACGCTGATTACGCTAGTTGATGTTTCCTACTTGTCTGTATGGTGTGAGTGAGTGAGTGTGCTTGTGTGCCCTGCAATGAATTGGCACCACATGCAGGGTGTACCTCGCCACGTGCCACAAGCTCCCTGGGATAGGCTTTAGGCCTCCCGCGACCCTGTACAGAATAAGCGCTATAGAGTACAAGTATGTAAGAGTGAGCATCTGCATTTGCACTCACCCTGGACAATTATGGACACTTATGGACATTTGTACTCATCCTGGACATTTCTATTTAAATTCTATTTCAGTTTCCACAACTAAACTTTTCTATATTTTATATATTTGTACAGCAAAATTTTTCTATATCTGTACAACTAAGTTTTTCTTATATTTTATATTTTGTTCTTATCTTCAATAGCTATATTTTCTATAGTTTTTCTATATTTCATGTCTTATTTTATTCCATATTTATTTCTTATTGATCAATTTTTTAGGGTCATATAAATATTCGTATAAGCGATCATATAAGCATATTGTACTGTGTATGACTGTGTATGTGACAAATTGTATTATAAAATTTGAATTTGAATTTGATTTGAATTGAATTTAGTTTATATTAATGCACTGTCCTAATACATTATCATTATTATATTTATGGTAACAAAAAGACTTGTGTGGCAGATGCTTTAAATAACCAAATATTTCCAAATAAAAGTTTAGCACCCTCAATAGAAGTTTAAATAATAAAGAAATATGAAACTACAGTATAAACAATTTATTTTGACCATCTAATTGCGTCACTGCTGATTCTGTAGACAAGTGAGTTAAAATGTGGAAAATAGCCAAGCACATACCGAACCTTCACTTGTGCATTTCTTATACGTTTCACTATGATATGTATGAACTGATCGGCCACCTTTTTGAAACACCTATGACGTTATATCAATTAGGGGCACTAAACTGAAAAGCACATTTCCTCTCTGCTCAAATCTCTGTCTCATAGCCCCATCAACAGCCATGTTGGATTTAGTTTCCCACCAGGGGTGCTAAATTAGAAAGTGGTCCATTGTTGATATGAAATTTTTAATGAGATGTTTATGTAGCACTTTTGGAGTCTCAAGTGTCCATGCTTTGCTCCACTGAGAGAAGGTCTTCAGGATGGAAGGCTTTGTGTTTTCTCTGTAATTTGGAAACCTGCAATTTGTTTGTGTAAATTAATGTAAAATAAAAATGTACAAGAAATGAATCACTTGCTATTAGGGGAAATTAATTCACTTTCAGCGTGGAAATAATTGCTCTGCTTCATGTCGAGTCATATCATGCCACCCTGTTAGTGATTATTTCCATATGACAGCTTTCTTAGTGTTTCACTCCTTAACCTATCAGAAACAGAAGATTGCAACATTAATGCTGACAGAGTGATGTTCCACAGAGTATGCAAATCTTTTGGGGGGCATCCGAGCGGTGCAGTGGTAAAGTGCTTGCGGTTCGGAAGACACACGTGAGTCTTCAGCCGCTCTCCATGACTTGTAGTAGTAGCCTTGATGGGGGAACGCAAAAAATTAGTGGGAATTAGATACAAGTCAAAAAAATAATTAAAAATATTGTGCAGGTATTTATTTTTACTGCAGCTATGAATAATAGGTCGATTTTGATTCAATTTGAATGTAAGTTTCTTTGTGATTTTCAATCGGATTCAACTCAATAGAACTAAAGTTTACAGTCTGTTTTATTTTAAGCAGCTTAAAAAAAAAATATGGACCTTATTACAGGTAAGGCCCATAGTCCGGAATTCACGTAAAGTTTGGCAATAATTTAAATATTTGTGGGGTTTTTTTGTTTGTTTTTAAACTTTTGAGGTGCTAAATACTGTAGATATTGTCAACCTTCCTCTAAATGTTATCTATTCATCCATCTAGAAACCTCTGTTGTCCTTCAGTAGGGATGGTGGAGGCCAATGGGGACCATTGTTTATATTCCCATTTGTACAACCATGGTAGGGCACTGGTCAACACCGAAACGTGCATTCACACACTATTGGCAATTAGAAAACACCAATTAGCCTCCTCTTTGGGAGGAAACCAGAGAACCCAGAGGAAACCCACCATCACCCGACGTGGGGAATCGAAACCCTAGGGGGGTGCAAGGCGACAGTGCTAACAACTAAACCACCGTGCCACCCTAAACGTTCTCGTTTGTGACATTTGTGGTTAGCCTCACGATTGCATACTAAATTGTATACATCACAGCTTAAATAGTAATCACAATACATTGTTACGTCCCAGTCTAGGGACGCATAAAACACACAAACAGCGACCAACATGTTGCGGGTCGTACAGTACAACATGTATAAATAATTACAGTATGTAATTATCCAATCATCATAAGCCAAACACCCCTAAACTTGAAAGTAGACACAGCAGAGATAATTTCACAAAACACGCATTTGTGTAAGATGTAAAAAAAAAATTATAATAATCTGCAAAAACTGTGGTGTATTTTCAAGGAATTTTAAACCATCCAATCGATCAACAGGAAACCTGAGAAAATCAAAACCTGTCTTACTGTTAAAGATTATTATAGGAGAAAACTAAATCAATAGCCATCAATATTTTATTTTATAGCTAATTTAAGTTCAGCAATGCATTACATCATGGGTATTGTTAATGATGTAATAAGAATGATGGGGCAGGTTAACAGACATTAACTTAAAGACAGATAGGCAGATTCATTCATAATTTATAATTATAATGATTTACTGGGTTTGTGCTGTGTTTCAACATGGAACAACATAGTAAAAAGAAAAGTATTAAATAACCCTTTCAACTAAAAGGCATTAAATCTTTAGTTTACGGTGTGCTTAGTTTATTTACTTGTAGTCTTGAAGGTCCAGCCCCACTTCTTCATAAAATTGGATGAGTTTTTTTTTCCTTACAGTCACTGGTGCTGGTATTGCATTTGGTTCCACAAAAAAACAAAATTAATCCTAAATCTGCTTTAAGACCTTTTGTTAACATGAAATAATCTGATGTGGAGGCCAAAAAGTTAAACCATGTATTGAAGTATTTTCGTTTGAAAGGCTTAGACAGCCAGCCGCCCGTTCGCTCAAGCAATATTATTTCCATTGTAGGAGTTTCTAATGGTATTTTCCAAAGGAAATTGCTTGTACCCCAGAGAGGCAAGTAGTACAATTTTATCTGATTAATGTCATTATTTATGTCTCTGTAGAGCTTCAGTGACAAACCAAAAGGCCAAAGCATCCTTCTCTCACAGTGTCGAATTTAGTCACCCAATGGATAGAAATATCCCCATGGAGTTGGAGGGTAATCCTATACTCATCTCATCTAATTACTACCCCCACCTTCGTCTCTCTCTCTCTCTCTCTCTCTCTCACTCTCTCATTATGTTAGAGGACAGACGATGTGGTTTAGGTAGGGGGGCCAAGCGTCTCTCACTTTGGCTCTGCGACTCAGTGATTGCACTCTAAGGCCTAAACAGCTTCATCATTTCCTGATGGGTTTCCTGTAGAGAGCTGAGGAACAGATGGCGGATAATGAAAAAGGATTCACTTTCCTTGAGTGATCTCTCTCTTCTCTTTTTTATACTGTTTGCTTTACCTGTAATCTCCAGATGCCTCTGTCTCATGAATCATTTCCCTTTAACTTTCTTCTTTTGCCCAATTCTCCACCAATATCTTCTAATCTTGATATTTTACACCTGGAATATCTGTCCAGTCCAGGGGTTGTTGATTTATGGGACTGTAATCTGGATATGAATATACTATAACTTTTACCATTATTAAAATCTTGTTTTAGAAACAGTCATAGTCAATCTATCAAAAAGGTCAACAGTTTAGCAACTCCAGTTTTCTAAACGTGGACCATCACTGCTTCTGAATTAGATGCTGCATTGCAATCACATAAGGTTAGGTTCCATGTATCCATCTAGGAATGTCTGTAGTCAGAAGGATCTAGACTAGGGACTATCAGACTCTTTCACACTAACCAAATATGTACGTCATGGTGACCGTTGTATTTATTCCCATTTTTCACGACTGTGGGTGGACCAAATCTGAATGTCTTTGGACTGGGAAACCGGAGTACCCGGTGGAAACCCACCAAGCACAGGGAAAACATGCAAACTCTGTGCACACATGGAGTTCAAACACAAACCCTGGAGGTGCAAAGCGACAGTGCTAACCACTAAGCCACCGTGCCGCCAAGGTTATGTTATGTTAACTTATATACTGTAGCTGTTGAAAAAACTAAGACATTTCAGACTTTCAGATAGTCGACTTCGAAAAATCCAAAGGTCTTCAAAACAGAGAAGTTTTAGTCACTTGGGATAAGGGCATCTTTCAAATGCCACAGAAAAGTACAACAGAAAAGTGTTTGCCATACCGCAAGTTTAAATTCCAGCAATCAACCCCACTATCAGACTCTTTCACACTAACCAAATATGTACGTCATGCATATGGAAGAGCAGTATTCCTTTTTGCAACTAGTCAAAATGGGAATAATCATTTGTAGTAGATTTACATTTAGGCATTTAGCAGACGCTCTTTTCCAGAGCGACAACAAAAACAAGTTTTATTTATAACAACTTATCATATTTATAGCTAATTATGGTCTTATAATAGCTGTGATAATTAAAACAGGTAACTGTTTTTTAACAGTCATGTTAACTGCTTGACCAGACCCTTTTTATAATTTATGTGAAGATTTTATTTGAATACTCTAGTGCTCTAGTCCTTGCTTTTCTTTTTTTTAATATGCCAGATATGCCAAGGTTCAAAGCCCTTGAAACACTTTCTTTCTTAACAGCACTTTGAAACTCAGAAAACCTTTCTTCCACAAGGTAACTAAATGTATTAGTTGATTTTTTTACAGCTGTTACACCAATGTTTTTATTTAATTTTCAAGAAACCTTTGTCTGCTTCTTCAAACATTTAATGTTGCCTTTTAATCTACCAATTTTAGAAATGAGTGCAAAGTAATGGTTTAAGTCCCATCCCTTTTGAATAAAAAAAACAAACCTCATTTTCAAGCCCTTTCCTTAAGCACTCTCTTTTTCCATTTCACCTCTTTCTCCTTTTTTTCACTCTAATTCTCTCTCATGGGAATCTAATGTGTTTGTAAGAACAAAATGAATTTCCTCTGGGAATGAAAAAAAAGTGAAGGGGTGACAAGTAGATTATAGTCAGCAGATTTCATGCGAAGATATGCTTTGTGTTAGGATAATAATGGAGAATAGAATTCAGCCTACTTGGTATGGACTTACTTATACACACACACACACACTTTTTAAATTGCCATCCATTTCCAAGCAAGCAATGACAAGTCTGACAGAAAGTTACCTCTCTAAGACACAATTAGCAAAACAGTAACTGGTCAATACAAATTGTATGAAAGTTGCTCTGGATAAGGGCGTCTGCCAAATGTCTAAATGTAAATGTACAAATTTGTGCTTTTTCACAGGCACACACTGCACTATGACCATATCTAGGATGGCTTTTGAATTGCTCTGCCAAACATTGGCAGTGGCCTTGTGAGAAAGAAAGCAGGCCTTTGCTGATCAGACAAAACCCAGACAGCTTGTGCTGCACACAGGTTTGTAACATTCACAACTCACAAAGACGCCTCTTCATCAACCACTGAGTTACATAACAGGGCACATACGTGCATGTAAAAGCTTCTATGTGCCTGTTGTACAGAGGCCATTTTGTGCTGTCACATGCAGATTCACCTTTGCAGCGAGAGCTGGAAGCCTTAAAGCTCCTTACAGCTCCACCCTAAAACACATTAAAAATGTATATGTTGAAATATTTATGATGTGTTTGCTGAGTCTGGATCTGTTGCTTGATGCTGTGTTTTTGTTATTTCAACTAGAAGACAGAGGATGTACCATGCTGATATCACAGGAGGACACGGTGCTGTTGGATCTTAGACAAAAAGTGATAAGCGTCATGTTTATTTGTGAGCTCTGAAATACAAAAGAGCAAGAGCTTCTTTTCTTACACACCATTTTCCTGCACCATGTTAATTAAAAATGCAATGTTGAGACACGAGAGTAAACCTTGAACGTAAAGTTCCAGAATGCAATGCTGTTGTATTACACACAGTTGCCCTGGGTTTCAACAGAGACTCTGCTAGTTATTGAGCTAGTTAGGAGATGACAAACGCGATAGTGCTGATGGCAGGATAAGCATGAATGTTGACGGTTTGAAGGCTTAACCTGCTCAAGCAGGATGAGTTTTAGGCTAAAGAACTAAAGCACCAAAAAAAAAAAACCATCAAAATTACATTACAAAACAAATCTCAGATGTTATCAAAGATTACTATTTGATTGTAAAGATTAGTAAACCAGGGTGGATATTTCCTTTAATGCTGGCACCTTAAACAAATATTGCATTGGTCATCTCTTGTGTAGAAAATATAAAGACGGTGTTTGCATCTTATTGGTTATATTTTCTTTATTTTCTATTACTGAGTCATAAAAATATGAGTTTTGCCAATTCTAAGTGCCATCCTCATTACCGTTTAAGGTTCAGTTGCTGTTTACATAAACCATTGAAAGTAAGGTTTTATAGTGAAAACAGGCAAAAATATTGTGCTGGGATTGTCTCTACAGAAAAGGCAGAAAATATACAAAATGCGGCAACATGCTAAACATCACCAATTATACTGAGCATCGTAGAAGGTAATTCATTTACACAAACTCAAAAGCAAAGGCAGGGATTTATTTTCTGATAAATTTACTGGCAATTTAAAGATTTCTTTTTTTCTAACCAAAGCTTTAATGCAACATAAATTATTTCATTTCCCATAGTGAGAGAAACCCAATGGCTTTAAAAATGTCTGGGAGAAAATCTAACTTATACAAATTTTCAATTACACCTGATGCTTTTCATCTCCTGGGGCAATGATGGTGTACAAATGCGGATGTTTTCATGAAAAGAAACGTGTTCTTTAGTAAAATGGCAGTGATAAAGTAATTACATTTCCTACACAATATCATAAAGTAGCTAAATTTGTCAGTGATTAGGGGTTAAAGATGGGTTTAATTACATCATCATACTTCCTGCTTATCATACATTTACAATGACCACATAGTATATTAAATTACCTAACAACTCCACGTATTTGAGGCAATGGGTTTGCTGACTTGTCAATCTAATGAGACTAATCGGTGGGTGTGAGATTACATGATAGTTTTAATAGCTTTATACAGTACATATAAAAGGTCTACACACCCATATTAAACCTGGTAGGTTTTCTGATGTAAAAAAAATAGACCATGATAAATTATTCAGTTATTTATTGTGCTATAGCAGCCAAAATAATAATGTAAAAACAAGTATAAATATTTTAAAGTAAAAACAAAACTTATCATAACTTGGGTAAGCAAGTGTCCATATTCCTTAACTAAAACTAATACTATGTTAAAGCATTTTGCTTGTAATATACGTAGGAGTCAGTCTTTATGGCTAAGAGTCTATCAGTTTAGCACTTTATCTTGATTTGGCAATTTTATTCAACATTTCTTTGCAAAAAAAATTGCTCCAGATCTATCAAATTGTGAGCAAGCTCTCCTTTGCACAGCCGTTTTTAAGTCAATCCTGAGGTTGTTGATAGGATATAGATCTTGGCTTTCACTGAGCCAATCCAAAATACTGGGTTGTTATCCAGTATTTGGATTGTTATCATTCTGAAAGGTGATTTATTTTTTTCTTCACAGCTGTCAGGCTTTATGCCAAAATGACTTGATACTTGGAGCTATCCATGATTCCATCTGTCTTGAGCCCCAGTCTCAGCTGAAGAAAAGGATCCCCATGTGGTCACCACCATGCTTCAGCATGGGTACATTGTTCTTTGATTGATGAGCTTCATGATTTTCCCTGGTACATGGTGTTTTGGAAATTATTCCTTAGTAACCCTTCCCTGATCGATACCTTTCGACTGTGAGATCCCATACATGCTTTGTAAAACTCCAGTAATACTGGCTTCAGCAGTCAGCAGCTGGTCTTTTTTTTGTATGTTTGTTTGTTTTAAGGTAATCAGAATCCCGTCATCGATTACAAATGAATCATTACTTTTGAACATAATTTGGAATGTGGTTGGATAATTCCGAGCACAATCACATGCTTCATTATAAAAGGGTGCGCACACCTGTGCAACCATGAATTTTTGAGTGTTCTCTTTGATTCCTGAAACTTGTTTTACTTGAATTTTACTAGTTGCTATATGACATTAAAGGTTTAAAAACTGACACCATTCATCACTGTTATTTATTACACTTTCTGCATCATAAAAATCCCCAAAATTTAACTAGAAGTGTGTAAAGAAATTAGGTTAAAAGAGTAAGCAAGGATGGAGACCTAGAGATAAGATTTATGAACCCTTATTACATTGTGAACCCTTATGGCCAAACTGTTTTAAATGTTTTGTGCATGATTGTTTGATGCGTTTCAGCAAAAACAGCAATGCAAACGCGCACATCTGGAGGGACCACATCTGGAGCTCGTCACGAGACTGGATCCGAGCGCACAAAAACATGACTGATTTTTCTTCATGACTGAAGAAAAAAAAAAAAACAGTTGATCGACAAATGATGTGTGCAGGACAAAAGCAGCAAAACTTCACTTGATGTTTACACACCCGACAGTTCAGTGTTCACTGGTGCGCGACAGTGGAGCAGGAATAATCCCAGCCCCTTAGACACATCAAGCCCTTACCTTTCCGGATGAGGTCCTCTATGTCCTGGTCGAACCCGAGGCGGTGGCATTTGCTCCACAGGCCCATGTTGGTGGAGTTATACTGGCGGCTGCACTCGTCGGCGGCGCTCATGGCGAAAAGCTGCCGTCGGTTGCGCGTCACGAGCAGCTTTCCTTCCCAGCGGTCGAGGCGCGATCGGCTGGCGCGCAGCGGCAGGCTGTTGTTGGGGATGTAGATGAAACCCGGGTCCTTGCGGCGGCTCGAGAAGCTTCGGCACCGCTCGCGGTAGCGCCTGGCGTCCGTCTCGTACCAGTGGTCGGAGCACACGGCCACCGCCAGCATGCCTAGCGCGCACAGGGACAGCGAGAGACCGGCGTACAGCAGCAGCTTGCCGGCGGCCATGCTCCTCGCAGCTTCGTCGCGCGCGCGCGCTCTCTCTCTCAGCCGCCTTCAGCGCCACGGACAGCTTCGGTTGGCGTGCGCGCGCGAGTCCCCGCGCTCAGCTGTGTGCATCACCTCGCGCCGCGCAAAGCAACGCGATCTGACCGCGAGACACGCGCACACGTGATGAATATCCCTGAATGTTTTTATCTCGCGTGGAAGGGGAAAAGACGCCTATAACCGGACCATCCGTAAACGGGGTGGTGGGGGAGGGGACATCCAGTACCTTTGAAGAAAAATAAATAAATAAATAAAAAATTATAATGCAAATCTCAAACATGCAATGATATCTTTATGCATGTGTGCAATAATTAATATGATATTAGCCTTGCCTAAATATCCTACAGTCTGTTTATCATTCTATTCTAAATGTCCAGAGAGCATGCCAAGACAAGCTCCAGAGCGAATGAATGGAATAGTGAATGTGTTCATCCAGTACAACCATTCGCATTTCTCTGTCCACTGAACAGTAAGAGAGTAAACACGGTCCGAGCTGCTTGTTCCGTCTCTATAAGTCTGAACTAGTAGCTACACTGAGGAATTTCTACAGTGAATTGCAATGCTCTATAGTTAAGCAGGTTTGCATTTATAAAATCGTACCTAAACAAAAGGCTCTAGACTGTAAAAGTATTCCTGATCACAGAGCAATGTCGCTGTCCACACAAAGCATCCACGGGCCTTTTCATTTCTTAATCACTCAGGCGTTATACTCACCGTCTGATAATAATGATGCTGAAGCTGTACAGTCCTAAACCCAGGCCATGACGAGAAATCCTTATTGGTCTGTCGTCATTTCTGTGCAGCCTTTATTCTTCTTCACCTGTTATCCCAAAAGCCACCTGGAAAAAACTGTTAGAAACAGCCTAACGATGACAGGATTCACTTGGACGGTGCAGATTCGGTGAACGTGGCCTCATCGTTCTCCGTGCACGTCTCTGTCTCCAAATCCAGCGGTGATGTCATGCTGCCAGTCGGAGACGCTCATTGTTTATTAAAGCACCTTCTTAAAGGCGCAGCGCCACCTGCAGAGGCTTGAGTCAGCGATATGACGTCATGCAGGAGAACTTCCCTTTTCCTGCGACTCGGAGTTGATCAGGTGTGTCGGAAAACTCCAGATGGTATACTAATAAACAAACACATTGGTGATGTTGCATTGCTGCTTGTCATTGGGGTCTAGGGGGAAAGCAAAAAAAGAGAAAATGTCTCTCTTTCATAAGAAATAGGGCCAAGAAGATCCAAGCATATTTTTATGTCACATAAGAAAAGAGGTCAGTGGGTCCTCCTCAATATGTATCAACAGTTACGACTGTATAAAGCTGTGCTGAGCAGAAAGGTACTGTATATCGAACCTTTCCAGTTGGCGTGCACATGGGAATCTGCATGCTCAGCTGTGTGCATCAATTCACAACACACTCTGACCTTGAGACATACTGGAACGTAATAAATATCCACCTGTGCCTCAAAGGATAGCTAAAACTGGACCTTGTGTTAAACGTGTGGTGGGGAGGAGACATCCCGTACCTTTGAAGAAGAAAACAAGATTACGTTTACATGAAATGTTTCAAAGACTGACACCGTTGGCCTCGCACCTCCAGGGCTGTGGGTTTGAACCTCACTTCTGGTCTGTCTATTATGGTTCCCTACAGGTTCTTCCGTTTCCTCCAGTGGTACAAAGATATGTGGTCTAGGCTAATTGGGATTCTTAAA
>JAOVVA010000016.1:11265328-11277710 GCA_028565275.1 Leiocassis micropogon
TTATGGTTCCCTACAGGTTCTTCCGTTTCCTCCAGTGGTACAAAGATATGTGGTCTAGGCTAATTGGGATTCTTAAATAGCCATTTTGTATGATTGGGAGTGTGTGCTTGTGCCCTGTAATTGGTTGGCACCATATCCAGGGTGTCCCCTGCTTTGTGCCCTGAGCTCTGTGGGGTGGGCTCCAGGCCCCTTGCAACTGTTTACAGGATAAGCAGTATGGAAAAAGAATAAATAATATAATTGTAACCCTTGCACAAGAGACTTCAATGCATTATTCCAACAATGAACAAATTTTTGTCGTCATTAAGTCATCTACTTACAATGCTATTTGCTCTATAGCTGAATCTATTCACAAACCTGTTCAAATACCAATGCATTTATTTTACTTACCAACATTTAAATAATGTTTTAATTGACAGATATGAACCAATTATTTATCAGTGTTACTTGCCTTTCCATATGCTCAACAGAGTTAATATTACACCTTGAGGTCACAAAGCAAAAGTGCATTATGCACTAATAGAGGCCCATTGGGGAAGCAATCATGCTGCCTCATGCTTTCTGTCTATCTATGCTTTCAGTGGTGAAGGAGCAGCATACAATTTGGTTATAGACAGGGTTGTCAAGCTGGTCTAATTTATTGGTATAATTGAAGTATTTTATTGTGGAAAGAGCTGACTTTTTAGCAAATCACTGGAATAGAATCTAATTTTGCATTTGAAACCATTTAAAGCAAGTGACTTCTCTGTACACTGGATCATGGACACAGGAACCCATCTTGCCAACATTTTTTTTTCTTCAACATCATGACCATTCTGGTGTTGATGTAATATCAGTAAGTTTAAGGCCAGGTAGCCTTAAAAAGCCTCAAAATTCAGACTGCTTGAGAAAATTTCGGAAACATCCCATCATGACCTGTTCTTTTTATTTATTATTTTTTCAGTTGTTTAATGCAGCATTTGCCCTGTCAATCAATACACCATGAGGTGATACTGTACCATAGTTATTTTATGTTGGCTCCTTTGTCCAGTGTATGCAACATATGTTTATTAGACATGGTGATATGATACAACTCCAGTGATCCATTGCCCTAATCTGTCTGTTATAGAGACCCATTGTTCTGTCCAGAGTATATTGCTGAATAATTTATGAGTGTAGTAGCCATCTGTCAGATACTGAAATAGTGAGGCTGTGAACCACCAGAGTGGATTTTTTTTACCTTCTATAGCCTACAAGACTGTATGTAGTGTGTTCTCTCTATGCCTTCTAATTACTAATTACATTACAAAATTACTGTCTTTAAAAAGTAATACATCCAACACTGCTTACTGGCCACTTTAACGTGAGCAGCATCTATGTGGCATTTTGTTTATTTCTAATAAGACTGATTTTCTCATCCTTTCTTGAATCTTCTACTGCCCAGTTACAGTGATCCTGCGTCCATTGTAGCCTCAGATTCCTGTTCTCGTCTGACAGGAGTCAAATCTGACATTGTCTACTACTGTTGTAGCAACATGTTGCATATTCTGAGATACTTTCCTTCTCCGCATGATTGTAATGAGTCATTTGAAGTAGCATAGCCTTCCTGTCAGCCTGTCAGTAACCTACTGTATTGGTATGGATGTTCCTATTAAAATGTCCAGTATGTATTTCCTGGTTCAGCCATAAATCATCTGCAAGATTGTGAAACATCTTAGATTTGCTTAAAAATCATTTAATTTAATTTCACATTTGATAAAAATGTTAGAAGAATCATAAGTCCAGACAGCCAGCAATTTAAGTGATGTTACTTTTTCCTCTAAAACTGACAAATTTTCTTTAGGCTTTATTTTTGGATTATATTAACAATATTGGGTAACAGTATAGGCTGAGGAAGAGCCTAAGGGTGGACACTAGTGTAAGTGAGGGCTAGAAAACCTAAACCAAACCATGGAATGTAGAAATGATTTGATAATCATTATTATTTCTATTAACCATTAAATAACTTTTAAAGGCTTTATTTCACATCCCACATATTGGGATTATCAGTTAAAACATGTAATTCCATCTATATATTCCATAATTGTAGCTAAAAACAGGTAATTTAGTAACTGCATGTAAAATAAAAATGTTATTAATAGTTAGCTTAGCCATTTAACTTAGTTAACTGACTACTGTAACTAGTAATTGACTTTAATCATCCAGTTGTAGTTAACTAAAATTAAATAATTTATATAGCATATCTTGTGGTTACCTCTGTAACATATAAATTACTTTATAAATGAAATAACTAACATATATTACTTGAATGATGGACAGTGAAAAAGTGAAGCATTTTGAGAAAAGCATGCTGTCATTACATGATAATGTATCAAAATGGTTTACAAAGTTGGATAACTTAAAAACAGCATGAGCATGTTAGGTAGACAATGTTATCTAAGTTTTGTGACAATGCACTAAGCATACATCAACACAGCAATATACAGTATTTACATCATAGACTTGCATCACATTAGATAAGCATTAAATCAATCATAAATGTGCTTTCAACCCAACCCAAAAGGGAAAGTGGTTCCAGTGCATGTAATCAACATTATATAAACAGTTTAACAGCAAAATTATATAATTAAATGTTCCCAACTTTAAGAAAATGACACTTTTTCAAATTAAGGAAGATGTATTGCAAACTGATATATATAGTTTAATGCAATTTTCTTTCAAAGTTTTATTCAAGTGTGAATTTTATCTTATTTTGCAAAATGCTATAACTCCACCTCTCACAGTATTCTCATAATGGAAATTTCGGCCATGTGTTGAGTTTGTTGCATATGAAACTGATCATCAAGATCCTGAGAAACATTTAAACTAATACCAAAAAAATCCTTTAAAGCCTCATCAGCCTGCTCCTCTACCAGTTTTACTTTCACTTATGTAGCTTATATCAGCTCCTATCATACTACAGGTATGCACCATATAAGTTCTGTTCAGATATTGTCCAAATGCATATAGAGTATGTCTGTTGTCCCGTCAGGTTATAAGAGAATTCACAATAGAAAACAGATCCAGACATAGCAAATGTAACAGCTTCTCACACACAACTCTAGTACACGAAGTGTTTGTGCATCTCCTGAGTGTGGTAACATTACTTCTTCGCTTAACATTTCAAGTGCAGGAGAAAGCAGGAGCAAAAGGAAAAAAAGTGAAGTATTCATTTAGAAGTGGAATAAATGTTACACTAGAATTTTCACAACAGCCAAATAACAAAATGTCCTATTTTACAGAACATATAGCAGAAGTTCATTAATGCTGGGGTAACTACAATGGCAGTAGCACAGGGTAAAGGTCTTTATCTTGGCTTCAACATTCTCCAAAAATCCATTGAACACATTTAATTCCCTCACGGCACCTGCTGTTTAGTACACAGCAGGCATTTTCGCTTAATCAATCACATGACAGAAGTGACGCAATTGGCTTTTCACTATGCATCATATTTTGCTGTGTAAAGTGGTTTGTCATAGTTTGCCTAAAAGGTGAAAGTTCATAGCTTGTGTTAAAGACAACCTTGTGTGCCAGAAATAGCTAAAATGAGTAAAAGTCCAGAAAATTTAATTTACCATATTTTGCTGTCAGACTGTTCATATGCAAAACATAGGACATACTGTAGATAAGTACACTTTATGAATCATTGGGCAGTTTGTCATATCCAATAGATTAGGCATGTTTTTCACTGTAATGAAATTCTTAATTTCTCTCAAGGCCAGATTCTCTTTTAATTAGACGGGTAACTAGTTGAGTTGATTCTTTGCTGTAACTGAGCTCTGATTTCTCATTAGGATGATGTTGCTGGAAAATTGTGAGTGAAAAAATAAGCTCTTGCTCTTTTGGTTTTAGGAGCTTACAGCAAAACCATTCCCTTTTTCTCTTATTGAACCGAATACTATTGTACTATAACTGCAAGGTCCTTGTAACATTGTAAGTAGCAAGGTCCTTCTGAGACATAGGTTTCTTCCAGCAATAACAAAAATACAACATCAACCACAGAATTAGCACCAGAATCACTAATCACATCACAACCATTTTAATATACACATATTTAACTTGTTTTAGGGTGGATTTTCAGCCTGTCACTAATAAGACATCAAAATCCCACCAATGAAGAAAGACCTTGCATTATTGATTATCAACTAGCTGGATGAGATTAAACTGCTTTTGCTAAATTTATGTGTTGTCATGTACAGTCTTTATCCTCTCATGAGCATATTTGAACTTGGTTTAAAACACCCTGGCACTGTTTAATCACTGCTTATGTTCTCCCTTTGCTGTTTCACCTCAAGGAGATTTGGAGAAAAACCTTCTGCATCAGTATGACACAGCATCTACTGTGTCTGGAAAACTAAAATACGTTTCTTTTTCCCCCCACAGCACTTGGCAAAGCAGTCATAGATTTAATGTGCCATTATAATAATCTCTGCCCTGAGGGTGCAGATAGAAGTAGGTATAATAGCTTTTCCTGCTCACAGTTCCTCACTTTAAAACTGAATTTTAACTATGCCACTGTAATTTTCTCGACGATGGTATGAATGGCATCTTGACAGCAGAATTTTAATTATTTTTTTCTTTTTGAAGCACTTTAGAATGCCAGACAATGTAATCTGAAAATGCAGTAGATACAACCAGAGCAATTTGTCTTGCACTGCGTGAAAGCGCCTTATCTTGAATGCAGGCTCTCTTTTTTTTTCATTTTGTTGTCCCCAGAATTGTGTTAATAGATACATTCAGTGTGAGAGAAGGAAAAACGTGATGCTCATACCAATGTTGAGAGCCATCTATCAAAATATTTATTTAATGCCAATCTTCTTCCTATGAGCAGATCTCCATCTAGTGGACAAATTAATACATGACAAGTTTATCAGTATCAACTTAAAATAGTCAAGCACTGATGCTTTAAATAGATAAATTAAAGGCTTTACTTCGCTAGCAATCTATGTTTACTATTTCCCAAGTTTTTTGTTTTTGCTTTTCAAAATCTGATGTAAATTTCTTCAATAATTTGTATTCTTACAAATAATAATTTGTATCCCTTATTTTTTCAGATTTATTTATTTAGTATTGCTGAATGTTGTCATGTTGCAATGTACACTTTAAACCTTTTGCAATTGCAACAAACAAATAATATTTTCCTCCTGACACCTGTGTGAGCAAAGATGATCACACATAGCACATTAATAGTAATGTTTGATTCTGTGTTAATATTTGATAAGCTTTGTTTTCAATGTGGTGATAGCCATATGCTGATTTTGGCACAATAACACAGCTAACAGTTGCTTCTAGCCATGTTGGATTTTTTTTTTTCAAAGCGGAACCATCAAAAACAACCTGCTTCCACACGGAGGCAAAATAAAGATGCGCACTAGACGGTGTAGTTGCGATATATTTAAAAACTCTCCACATTTATTTCTAATGTAAGAAATTCAGTGTCTTACATTACGCCAGTTTTTTTGTAAATTCAGTAAACGTCCACAAAGTCGCCTGCATTCACCACGAACGCAAACAAATTTTAAAACATGTTGTTGTTAGCTACCTTTAATAACTCATCTATTTTATTTTACTATTTGTCAACCATATCCTTGGTCCAAAACACCATAAGCTGAAATATCGTCGCAAACATTGTAAATGTGATTATTATGAGCAGTAATTGTGAAATAGGTAAAGACAAAACGCGGAAGTTTTTTCACATGTCGACCAATCAGATGCGCTCGCTAGCGCATGCGCAGTTACCTGTTAGTGCCCTATCACACGACAGATGCTCATAGCCTAGCGTTAACGATTAGCTACTTAGCACGTAATCCGTTTATTTAAGCGCATGTATATAGTCACATAATACTATGTATCATTCGTAAACGTTTATTATCAGTTATTTGGATTTGTATCTCGCAGCACATTTTGGAGATTTATTAAGCGGTAAGTCATTCTGTCTTTGGTCGCGTGAATGACCCTGAAACCTTGGGTTAAATCCGAAATGCCTCCTGATTGGACACAAAGTGCACGAGGCAGAACCTCGCAGCAGTTCAATTATACCCCACGTAGGGTGCAGGTATAGGGAGTTACGAGGTATTTGGAATTCAGCCGGTGTCATTACATGATCCTGCGAGATGATAGATTAATAATTTACCCTTTTCCAAGCTTGTGGTTATGTATTATCATGGTTTTATATATTTCTTGACGTCACGTTATATCAGTTCATACTGCTGTTACTATTTGTAATTTCTGTCTCAACTTCAGACTATTTAAATTGTGAAAAACTCTCAAACAATTGGATTTCACTTTGCCAATGTTAAGCTTAAAATCTAAATTTAAAAACGAGTTTCAGAGATTGTTGTGCCCATCCTTTAGTGGTTTAAGTGGTTTAATATATAATAATTGCTAAAAAATTTTATTACTAAATACTGCAGCATTTCAGAAATACTGCTTATAATTTTGTTACTCATCCTGTACCAGTCTTGTGTTCATCCAATCGCATTTACAAAAAGGAAGCGTGTGCCTTTTTACATTTAGCTACCATGAGAAAATCCAAGGCAGTACGGTGGTTAGCACTGTTGCCTTGCACCTCCAGGGTCTGGGTTTGCATGTTCCTCCTGGAATTTCCTGGGATCAGCCCCTGGAGCAGATAGGTTTAAGAGCCTTGCTCTAGGGCGCAACAGTGACAGTTTGAACCCCAGACCTTCCAATCAGTAGACCAAAGCCTTAACTATTTGAACCGCCACTGACCCCAAAGCCCTATATTGCCATCGCTTGAAAGGAAGAAGCCCCACTCTTAAAAAAAAAAAAAAAGACTAAAGTTTGCAGGTGATCTAAAGCCTGTTGTTGGAGTGATCTCTGGTCACATGAAACAGTAACATAACCATCCCAACTGTGAAGCGTATATAAATAAAAAATGCTTCTAAGCAGTCTTCTAAAATTGCAATGTAATGCAACAAAGTGAAAGTATCAGAGTGGTCATCACAAATCCCTGCCCTGAATTCCATACAAAATTTATGGACTAAACTTTCACCTTTTACGCAACAAGGATTCTGATCAAAGATTTGAACAGTCCTGACTGAGTTATACCAGTTCTGTCAAAAAACTTGTGCTGTGTCTCTCAAGTGTTATTGGCTGTTGATTAAATCAGCTGAGGATTGCAGATGTGAATCTGTCTTCCTGTTTTTAAAAGTAAATAGGTAAAAATATGGCAACGGATCATAACCCCTAAGCCATTTCATGGACAGTAAGCAGTAGCAACAACCAAAGAACGACAGGAGTGTCCATCTGTAATAATCATTTTGTTGTGGGGGAGTCATTTGATTCCTTTTTTTTAACACTTAAGCTTAAAATGTTGCACAATTACAACTACACAACTTTTCTCCCCTTTAGGTAGACATGGCGAATTTGTCCAGTTATGCTGTGCGTATGGCTCGCCTGAGCGCCCGCATCTTTGGTGACGTGGTGCGGCCTACAGACACCAAATCCATGAAGGTGGTACAGTTGTTCAAAGAGCCTTCTCTGGCACAAAGGAAAGAGGTGTATGATTGGTACCCTCAGCACAAGATCTACTATTCCATGACGCAGAGACTCAGATTTTTGGGCCTCTTCAGGTAGGTTGTGTTCTCTAAACACTGTTCGCTGGTCTAGGTAACCGTGTATTCATACGCATATGCTTTCTTTTTTCTTTTTTCTTTGGTCACCTGCAGAGACGAGCACCAGGATTTTAAGGAGGAGATGCGGCGTCTTAGGAAGCTGCGTGGAAAAGGAAAGCCCAAAAAAGGAGAAGGAAAGCGAGCCATGAAGAAAAAGTAGGCAGGAAGATGCTTTTTATAAGGGCCACGTTTCAGGAGTCTTGAAGAATCCCTGCATATTTTAGAGGACGTTCATGTGCTTGGGTGTTGAGACTGTCCCGTTTGCTGCTACAGAGTGATGCGAATCCTCAGCATGCAGTGGAGAAAATTCAAGTTATCCGCTTGAGTGTGACTCATTTTGCTGTGGATTAAAATATTCATTTTGATAGAAGTCTGTCTTGAATGGTTTATTACGTACTGTATATTTCCTCAGTTTCACTCACATTCATTACAGCAATCCAGAACTTGTCAGTTACAGGTTGCCAGGTTGGTTAGTTATTTGGAAATATTTGTTCATCTTTAGTAAATACTTCCTCCTCAGGGTTGCAATGGATCCTCAATTCAGTTTTATTTAGTTAGTGTTTTTTGCACTCAATATGCAGTGGCAAAGAAAAACCTCCCTGATGTGGCACGAGAAATAAATCTTAAGAGAAAAAGAAGCCATCGTAATCTGGTTGGCACTGGATATAAAAGAAATTATTTGATATACTGTATGTTAAATGTGCTAGTTGCTTTAAGAGTATGAGCATAATCAGAGTTTTAAGTCTGTCTTATAAAACTGAAGGCATTAACTGTTCTGTAATTGAGTTTTTAAGGTGAACCATTCTTAGCATCTGGAGTTTTAGGGTATTCAAGAAGAACACCTACAGCCATCTTTAAGGTATCTGTGTGGTACCATCCGTGGTAATCTCAAGGTGAGCTTTAAGATGTCCATGCAGTACCTTCTGAAACACTATACTCTGGGGCTGTGAGGTGACAGCACTATTTATGGAGTAATGCCAGACAATGAAACAAGCAAACAGGGCTGCAGCAATGGATTTTAATGCAGTTATATCATGATTAGACAGTAGACAACAGACACTGCAGCATTACTACAATCAGACAGCAGGTGCAGAATGCGCAGAACGTTTGGCGGTTGGCAGGGAGTCGCTATGATCTGGAGCGGCTAAGTATCTGGATTGCGTTCAGAAAGAAACTGAAGAAACTATTCTTATGCCTTAATGGTGTCCCTCATTTTGATGTTCACAGCCAATAATGATCTGAGACAAGTGGACCATTTGCTGCAGTTTGGTCTTGGAGATACAGTAGAAGGGATGGATGGCTTCCAGACTGTGGTAATGAAAATACTCTTTATGAAGGCTAAGTAGAATCTTTTCAGAATGGGTTGAGATACTGAAATGGGGTTGGAACAACAGCCTTCCTTTGGCAGGGTGGTTATGTTGTTGACCCATTTTAACATGATGCTGGATACCAGGAATCTGGAAGACTCAAGCATGATTTTCATGCTTGTGAAAATCGATAAGCATTGCAGACATCTTAGCAGCATTGCTGTATGTTCACAGCTGTTATGAGCACATCATGGCTTTATGTCCCTAGGTATTGTTTAAGAGGAAATCCATTATACTTGTCATCTGCATATTATACACCCACTGAACTCTTTATTCGGAACATGATACTAATACTGGATAGTTAATAAACGGGTCCGAAGTGTACCTAGAAAATATTCCTTAAACCATTACACCACTTCTACCACCTTGGACTGTTGACACAAGCAGGTTAGGTCCATGAATTCATGCTGCCGACACCAAATTCAGACCTTAACTTCTGTGTGCCTCAGCAGAAATGGAGGTTCACCAGACCAGGCTATGTTCTTTTTCCTGGCTTCAACTGTCTAGTCTTGGTGCGCCAATGACCACTGTAGCCTCAGCTTTCTGTTCTTGGCTGACTTCTACCGTTATAGTCAATCCTCATCAAGGTTCAACATGTGAATTCTGAGACTCTTTTCTGCTCACCACAATTATACAGTGTGATTATCTGAGTGATTGTAGCCTTTCTGTCGGCTTGAACCAGTCTGACCATCCTCTGTTGACTAGTCTAGCCATGACCTCTGTTGGCTGTTCTCTGTTGATTCTTTGTCGCTCATATTATAATTATTTTAAAAAATGTATTGCATAATTCTTTGTAAAGTCTAGAGACTGTTGCTTGACGGTGCTTGGAATCCCAGTAGATCAGCAGTTATAAAAATACCTAAACCAGCCTGTCTGGCACCAGCAATCAGGTCAGGGTCAAAACCACTAAGATCTCATTTTTCAATTCTGGTGGTTGATATGAAAATTACCTAATGCTGCTGACTTGTATCTGCGTATCTTTGTACTACTGTGACATGATTCGATAATTTTAAAATATGAGTATTAATTCAAGTTTTTATATTAAAGTGTTCAGTGAGGGGAATATCTTAAGTGTAGTTTTTGGTGCTTAAAATGCTGACTTTATTCCAGTCTTAACTTACTCAAAGCATTTACATTTGAAAACTCTTTGCCTGTGTAAAAAACAGCACAATGTTCTCTTCTGTATAAACCACTGACTCAGTTGATCACAGACCTGTGATTTCTGTCTAACTGAAATTTTAGGTTAATCTGCAGAATAGTTGGGGGTTGTGCACTTGCCAATGTTCTGACAGTTGGGTCAAACACAATACAGAACTCTCAAGTGACACCTCTAAACATGGAGTGTGTAACAAACCTACAGGGCCAAAAACTAACAATTATTAGTCAACAGTACTACTGAATGGTAACAGGCATCAATGCCAGGCCCCTTCATCACTGTTATCTGACATGATCCCATTGTGGGTCCTTTCCACTAAATGTGACCCATATGTAGAATTCTTTTACATCAAAACCAGTGAAATACACACACATAAAAAGATTTTACTATAAGATACAAACACACTGTTGCAATATTGTCACGGTATTGTATAGTAAGCTATAAAATCCCCCTAAATGTTAAATATCACATTACATATTCCTACAAAAAGCATTATAACAATTTAAAATGCATTCACTTACACCATCTCTCACCATCCACCACCACCATCCACAGGTGCTAATGGGAAACTAATCAATGACTGGGTGACGACAAACAAGTCACTTCCTGTTATGTGATATAACAGCTATAAATATGAAAAAATAAGACAAACATTGCAGCTTTGCATGTTACTGAGAACCCACAAAGCTCTCTGTCCTGAAGTATTTCCTGTCTGAGAAATCATAAAACACACACTGACACTAGACTTCCAAATCTGCTAAATTCTATATGTTATAAATTATCGATATAATATACAGTATATTATCAGGTAGCTTAGGCTCTAGGGTGTTGGTTTGGGGATCTGAGGATTCAGGTTCAAGACCCGCTGGCGGTGGTTGCCACACCCCATACTGCCCAGCCACTGCATATAGTGCCGGTCCCAAGCCCGGGAAAAAAAATGGAAGGGTTGCGTCAGGAAGGGCATCCAACGTAAAACCTGTGCCAAAAGTTGTGCGCAGATCAGATGGTCCTCTGTGGCGACCCCTTGATGGGAGCAGCCGAAAGAAAGTAAGATAAGTAATGAGTGTGTTGATATAAACCTTACAGCTGGAAAAACCGGTCACTCATGTGGAGTAATCACTTTACCCTGGTCAGGGTCAGGGTGGATCTGGAGCCTTTCCTGGAAACGCAATGTGTGAGGTGGGAACACACCCTTGATGGGACACCACAGTCATTCACAAATATTGGCAATTTACCTTAGCTAACCCACCTACTGGCATGTTAAAGGAGGAAACTGTAGAACCTGGAGAAAACCTATGTTTTCACACAGGATGGAAGGAGACTTCCCCAGCCATGAGATGAATGCTGTACTAGGAAATTCTGCAACACCTCCTGTCCAACCAGATTAGTGAATTCAATATTCAAATAAAAATAATTGAATAACCAATGACTATTTTCTTTCTATTCACAAGAATATTCACAAGAAATTGGTATCATATCGGATGGCCTCTTTGATGTACATGAGATCAATTTTGTCATTCTTTTGGTTTTCAAATGTCGACACTATACTTGTCACTGTAATACAACACATTTCACCTGCAGTAAGACAAGTCTCTTTTTCCACAAGTCTTTTTTTCTTGAATCTCATTTCCATTAGATTAACTGTAGAAGAAGGAATCACGATGTTAATCATGTACTTGAGTATAAACATTTGGTCATCGTTCAATGATCTTCAGTAACCACCAAACAGTAATTAAAAGGCACTCAAACATTGTTTTTTTTTTCTCCAAAATAAATGGTCCCATGAAGTTACCTTATGATTACAAAAGCGAAACAAATTCCCTTTCAGTTGTCGCATAACAAGTATAAGAATGTTGTGTTTTAAATTTCCCTGACCATTTTGGGAACAGTGCACACCAGAAAAAGGAAGAAAAAACCAATGGGAAATCTAATCTAAACATATAGAAAGTTAAGCACATTAGCAGCAAACAAAGAACATTTCCCTAACATTTAGTACATGAATATTTTTTTAGGGGCGAAAAAGTACTTGGTCTGCCCATTTGATCTGCCATGTCCTGGGGCCTTTTCATATTCTATGTTACCACAAAGTACCATCTGATTCTTATTTGGTTATTCTTTCTTTATATATATGTGATGGTGTGATACGGTGACACGATGGCTTCGTTAGGTCAGATTACAGCACTCTCACTCAGGGAGAGAACCAGAAT
>JAOVVA010000016.1:11281630-11292836 GCA_028565275.1 Leiocassis micropogon
TATATATATCTATATGTATATATATATATATATATATATATGTGTGTGTGTGTGTGTGTGTGTGTGTGTGTGTGTGCGCGCGCGCGCGTGTGTACTGTATATGTAGCTGGCCAGGTGCATCATTACAGCCGTGTCAGATACACACAGCGGCTCCTTCCATGTTTTTCACTGCAGTTCTCCTGGCGAGGGCCCTGCTCGTGTTTCACGCGCTGTATTTTCTCCGCGAGCTCACTGCAGCTGTAGCTATGCTTGTTAGCATCCGTGCTAGCGCGCGAGCTACATCGAAATAACGCTCTCTCGGTTACACCGACATCTGAGGCAGCAGCTCGCGCAGTGCATTGTTCAAACCTGCAGCCTGTCCTCAATATGAACTCTGAATCTATTTCCTCAATCTCTGATTTGTCTAGCTTCCATAAAACTCGCCTTGTTATTGCACGACTATCTGAAGCATGTTTATATTTTCTATTATACACCCTCAATATTTAGCTAGTGCTCGTTCAGGCAGTGTAATCATTTGTAGCTCGTGCTGGCCTTCAGTTGGTGTGCGTGCGTGCGTGCGCGCGCTACATCTTTACAGGTGCCTGTTTTGAAATCTATCTGCTGCTACAACACACATGCTACTGTTGCTAGCCTTATTAAAAGCCCCTCTGACACATTAAATATGTTTCTATGGAATAGTCTGTGGTGTGTTTATCAGTTCTGGTGTTGGTTGACGTGGTGTATTTCTTATTGTTATTCCTGTGAGGAGATCATGGTGTTGTGTCGTCATGGGGGACACTGCTAAAGCAAATGCAGTGCTGTTTAATAGGGAACAATAAATTCCCTAGTCTCAAACATGAGGAGTGATAACGGTCATGGTTTCGGTCATGATTACCTTTTAAAAACAACACAGCAAGAGCTGCCTTTCTCATTTATCGTTTTCCAGTGCCATGAAATGTCTTAGTGAAAAATGCATTATAGACTAAGTGGAGACGGCAAACGTTGTATTTAAACATCTTGCCCTGGTCCTATTCAGTTCTTATTGTACCAAATTGTGACCAGTGTGTCACCGTGGCTTTGTGGTTAGCTGCCTTGCATCTCCAGAATCCGGGTCCGATTTCCGCTTCTGGTCTGTGTACATGTTCTCCCAGTGCTTGGTGGGTTTTCTCTCATAGTCCATAGAAATGCAGGTTAGGCTAATTGGCGTTCCAAAATTGCTTGCTGCGTGTGTGTGTGTGTGTGTGTGTGTGTGTGGCCTGTGATTGACTGGCACCGCTTTCAGGGTATACCCTGCCTCATACCCCAAGTCTAGTGAGCTAGGCTTTCAGGCCCTTTGTAACCCTGTACACAGGATAAAGCTGTATTGACGATGAGTGAGTGAGTAAGTGATGACCAGCATAATGAGAAATTTTGGTTGAAATTTGGTGGACGAGCAAATTACTGGAGCTTTAAATAAAGCAATGTCACATGAGAGGGAGTGCTATTGTGCTTGAATATTTGCACCTGCAACTAATGAACCGTGACTGGCAGAGCTTGCAACCAACAGTTAGTGTGACAGTTGTATAGCCAAAAGGTGAGAAGAATAAACCATAGAGGAGGTGGACAGACTTGTAAATCTCATAAGTTTTTCTATACATTTCTTTTTATTTTGCTTTAGAACATCAACTACGTTAACTTCCAGGTTCCACGGTTAAATCCCAAATATTGTTAAACTGAAAGCTGGTGCACTAGGGTGTACAAGACCTTGTTAAACACACACTAAGTAGTGTGTGTGTGTGTGTGTGTGTGTGTGGACCAGGGGATCCTGACAAGGGGTTAGAGAGGGATTTGGGATTCAGTCTTGTGTTAGAATCTGTTTAGCTTTGTAGCTCGACTTGGGCATAAATAAAATAGCATGGATGGTTCAGAGGCAACTTGGGAGCAGTTACTAAGGAAACTAATGTTGTTTAAGAGAACATAACATTGTGAGCTGTGTTGTCTTGCTAAAAGTACTCCATGACTGGTTTTGAATGTGGGTATTGCCAGGCAGCTGCTTTCTCTTTCCAGTACTTCAGACCATCCCAACCTACGGTTCACCCATGCTGGTGACTGACAGTTATAAAAAATTAATGATTGTTAAAACAACCCATGATGCAGTAATACATGTAGTTAAATGTCCCGGTGCTGTTACTGTCTATTATCACCACTCATGGAATGCCTCTCGTCCAATCAGATTACTTGGTTGGAAGTATTGTATAATAGAAGTTAAAAATGTATGCATTATTATTATTATTATTATTATTATTATTAACAACCCATGTGAACATTGGTGGTACTTTTGCTATACTGTATACTGTTTTATAAGCACTACATTTGAAAAAATATGACGTTTGATTTAATTCTCATCTCCATCACATGTTGTGAGGTCATTGGGTGACATCAATGGCTCTTACTTTGTTACTTGTTGACATCTGAGGAGTTCGTGCTGAGGGTTTAACCTGAAGATCTTAATTTAAAAAGCTATTTTTAGTTAGAACTTATTGGGCCAGTTGATTACTAAAATTGCAACACAGGCATTATTAGTATTGGCATGAAAGTTGAAGCTTGTCTTTTTGAGCAGAATATGAGGTGATGCATCGCTGTCTTTATGTAGAGACGGATCAATGGCTAAATCCTACAGCAAAACTACAGTAGGAGTAAGGAGAGAAACAGCATTATTGGTAACGTAGGAAATGTAAAAAAGAAGGTCTTAGAATTTTAATTACAAAGGAACAAAATATTGGATGCTGTTGATGATCACATGCAAAACTAATCTTTATATTAAGGGATTCAGGGTTAAGATGATGGCTGATTTGCTAAAACAAGGGCCATATGTAATATTGCATTTCTTAATGACCTATAATAGCAGTATTCAATGTTTTGGTATTCGTCGTAAGCATTTCCTTTTTTATAGCCGTCAAATATCATACTGTCTTGTCACGAAATAGTCTTGATAATCTAATTAGCTTGTATGGAAATACACCAGGACTTAATTTATTACATGCTTTTGTTGCCTGGTTTTTATGGCCCAGTTCACCTGGGATTTGCTTGATGCTAGGCCTTTTTTGTGTTTGCAGATATTGCAAATAGATTTGGTATTTGCTCAGCTTGTGTGGCCTGCTGTCAAAAAAAAAAAAAGCCTTCTTTTTATCGTCATATAATGCAGTGTAAATAAAGGTAACCATTACAGTCCGGTTTAAGATTTCCTTAAAAGAAACAAGGCAGCTATTTATATTTATGACTTCACCAAGCCTGTTCATCTAGAGAGATTGTGGTCAAGTACTGACTTGAAGATAACAACAGTTAGAATGTGAGGTGAAACTCACTTTCAGCCAGAAGTATTACATGTTAAATAAACAAAGTGGGGCTGAGTCTAGCTTCCAGTTCATTTGGATCAGCTTCTGCTAAAGTGTTTGACTTGTAAAGCACTGTCATGGTTTAAGACATCTTCCTCTGAGCTGATATTTAGCTTTTACTTGTGGCTAAAGTTTTTGTCCTGTGATTGTTGCCTCAACATATAAAGAGTCATTTAGTGGGTGTGATGAATGCGCAATTGGATTAAAGCAGTATTTAGTGCTGGTAAGGACATTAATTCAATCATTAAATCAGATCAATAAAAAAAATGCACCATATTTTTTTGTGTTTTTTTCCATACAAGTTGGCATTCTGCCCCAGAGGGTTTTTGTTCCCTAAAGACAGGACCCTTGTATCATCCTAAATGTTGTTGTTGGTCTTTCGGCTGCTCCCGTTGAGGGGTTGCTACAGTGGACCATCCGACCTGCACAAGAACTTGGCACAGGTTTTACGCCGCATGTTCTTCCTGACACAATCACAATCCGCTCATTTTGTCCAGGCTTGGGACTAGCACTGCAGCTAGTGGTTGGGTTCGAGTGGGAATGGAACCTGGGGATTCCACATGGCGATTTAGTCATATAAAGTTGTTGATGATATAAAGCTTTCTCAGTTATATTATTTATTGGTTATTGGTTTGTATTTAAATTTGTATCCGCAGAATTCAGAATATCACACAAAAGAATATATATACAACGAACAGTTTGATTAGGGCATGAGTTAACATGCTAACCGCTCATGACTGACTGGTCCTGCCCCTTAGACTGTAATGTCCCCATCGCAGACCTGCTTCCAAGTTTCAGAGCTCAACTTCTCCTTAGCCAGGGATTCTCGTAGTGCTGAACTAGTAGCCGGGGCGGTGTTTCCACTGTGCAGGGACAGCATTAACTTTTACACCATAAAGAAGCATATAAATTTGAGGTTGGAATATTTGACACAAACAAGCAGGATCCTCATTAGAATATGTAAAAACTTAATTTCTTTCTTTCTTTTTTTTATTTGCAGATATGGAATATCAAACAGATGATTAAGCTGACTCAAGAGCACATAGAAGCACTTCTGGACAAGTTTGGTGGTGAACACAACCCTCCATCCATATACCTGGAGGTAAATTAAATGGAAAAGAACATAAATGTGGTGAAAGAGAGCTTATGTTATAGCATGGGATTTTCAAGGTGCTGTTGTGTTCCTTCTTTTTTCAAGGCTTATGAAGAGTACACCAGTAAACTTGACGCTTTACAGCAGAGGGAACAGCAGCTGCTGGAGGCCATAGGGAATGGCACAGAGTTCTGCTCCTCCCCCACTCCAGCACCACTGGAGGTCAGGTTGGGTGTGACCCAGAGCGCTGCTGCTGCCCCCAACACCTTGGCAGTGTTGCAGGCCCCGACTGACGCCACCCGCGCTAACCCACGTTCACCCCAGAAACCCATCGTCAGAGTCTTTCTGCCCAATAAACAGAGGACGGTGGTGAGTTTTTAGTTGCTCAATTACTGATTCTGCTAATTGTCATTAAAAATGCTCAATGGGGCAGGATGGGGGGGGGGGGGTGATTCCAAATATTTGCCCTGTTAAACCCGATGTATGTTTTATGGTCGCATCAGATCAGAAACCGATGTTTGGGATCTAATACCGTGGACGAATCAGTAGCCTGGGCAATTGGGCCAAGCAGATTTCATGAATTTTGGGCTGTTGTGTTTTTAAATTTTTTTTATTCTATTTTATTGCATTCATGCAATTGGGTTCAGCAACCAGATAAAGAAAAAACAAAATGTTCATTTGGTATATATGCTTGCTGTGTGTACAGTAATACACTTTACAAACGTTGATGTTCTTCTACCAGATTGTAAAGAAGTGTGAGTCCACAGTCACTTAGCAAATGTAGGTGACCTCTTTTATTTGAAGGAGCTTCTCGGTATGACTCTTTCAGGTTAGAGCAGAGTAAGTGAGTCTTAAAAAGGTTTTGGGAAAATTTCTGCGCTTGTGATTTCTCCTGTCTTTAGGTTCCAGCACGTTGTGGGATGACTGTAAGGGACTCATTAAAGAAGGCTCTGATGATGCGAGGTCTGATTCCAGAATGCTGCGCTGTCTACAGGATTCAGGATGGGTAAATGCACAGAGCATTACTACATGCATACTAATGCAAGTCTTAAAAGGACGCGAGAGTGCGTGGATTAACCATACCCATCTTAAAACTGCTTATAAACCAAGTGAATAGCAGTAATACACTAGGTTAGTACCTAAGTGTGGTCCATGGATAGGCGAACAGAGAAGCAGTGGCAGAGTCATATTTTATTGAGCATTATATATAATAATAAATAAAAAAAATAAAAAATGATGAGCACTCTGGTTATATTAAAACTTTTGTTGGCCACATTGTTTTAACAGCGCCTGCAGTCTGAGTAAAAATGGATGCCCCACTTTGACGCTTAAATTTGAGCAGCATAAATTAATTCGTTATTTGTGGTCTGAGGGTGCACAACTTACGGTAGAGCACAAAAAGAAGCGTTTGGATATCTGCAAACAAAATTTGGACTGAGACTCTAAGGAAAGTGAAAGTTTCTTAAAGAGAATCATTACTGATGATAAGACACGGATTCATCACTACGAGCCAAGAGTAAACGGCAGTGTATGGGACGGAAACATCCTCAATCGCAGACCAAGAAAAAGTTCAAAAGTCAACAACGGCTGGGAAATTGATGCTTACAGTTTTCTGGGCTTCCCAACGGCCAGTATTGGAACATCATCAGGAATAAGTTCAACAATCAACCGCTCGTTACGGTGAGGTGCTTATTGAAAACCTGAAGCCTAAACTTTGAATTAAACGCAGAGGACTGCTATCTAAGAGCGTTGTGATCTTGCACGACAATGCACGCCCGCACACTTCTGCCCACACTATCGAAGCTCTGCAAAAACTTAGTTTTAAGGTGTTAAAGCATCCGCCCTATAGTCCTGATCTTTCACCTGTTTGGTCCCCTGAAAGCAGCCCTACGAGAACGAAGATGCACTTCTGATGAAAAAGTGAAGACCGCAGTACATTTGTGCAGCCTAAACTTTTTTTTAATGAGCGAATACGAAAGCTTGTTGACGGATGAACAACATGTATAGGTCTTGTAATTCCGTACATTAATAAATATATAAAACTTTGCATACCATAAAGTGAATGCGTGATTGTGGTTTGACTTGTAACAGGGTGGGGTGCTAATATTTAACATGGTCTTTAAGAAAATGAAACATTTTCACCACTTCTGCCAGCATGGCAAGGAGTAACCATAACCTTTCATTGCCCTCATCAGAGAGAAGAAGCCCATTGGCTGGGATACAGACATTTCTTGGTTAACCGGGGAAGAGCTTCATGTAGAGGTTTTAGAGAATGTTCCCCTGACAACCCATAATTTTGTAAGTATCATAAAATTATTCTAATATTACATTGAAGTAATTATAATATTTAAGCAGTAGTAGAGAGTAAAATGAGAACCGTTCGGTTTGTCTTTCTAATTTTTGTATTCATTTGCTATAAAGGTTTTTCCGAGTAGACTGTGGGTTGCATGTGCAGCTCACAGTGACCGTGGTAGTGTTAGTGGTTTGTGACATGAAGTACTGTAATACTTTTACTGTATCACGTAACCTTTTCTATATCTTTTAAAACATCTGACCTATTGGTTAAAGCAGCTGGATGTAATATTTGAATAATGCTGAATATTAGCAATGTTCATCTCGGAATAAATGCACGAATATGTTACCATTGTTGAAAAATCCTGGTTGTGATAAGTTTAGCTTATTTGGTGAGGTGTTTTCTAGGCGTAACAGAATCTGCAGTCTTGGTTTGTAAGATTGGCCAGAATATTAGGCACCATAAAATAAAAAAATTGTATTTACTGTAAACAGCATCATGTATTTATGAAAATTTTTAAATTAGTTTAAGTAAATACCTACTTTCCATTTAACTGATTTTATATATTTTTTAAACCAAAAGTACTCCGGGGCCTGAACCAAGCTCTGTACTATTGCAGACCTAATGACCAAATGCAAATAAAACTCTAGCCTCATTTCTGCAAATCTAGTTTTTTTTAGGCATCAACCATTGTGGCATCTATGTAAATTTACATAAATTTATGTAAATTATTTAGCGAAGGCAGCTCATCAGACGAGAGAATAGACACGGCTAGAAACGTTGTCAGAAAGGCAAGATTATACCCATTTTGATTAGTGAACTAACTTTACACTGCTGTTACCAGGTGAGGAAGACCTTCTTCACGTTGGCCTTCTGCGATTTCTGCCGGAAGCTGCTTTTCCAGGGCTTCCGCTGCCAGACGTGTGGCTACAAATTCCACCAGCGCTGCAGCACTGAGGTGCCCCTCATGTGTGTCAACTACGACCAGCTTGAGTGAGTGCTCACGGGGAAACTTAACGCGACTAAAGCTCATCAGTCTTTCAGTGTAATCTGATGATAAAGTTCCAAAAGAGTTGCAGTGTTTATCTGACAGGTTTTGTTCCTTCTCTCCATAGTTTATTGTTGACCTCCAAGTTTCTGGTACACCACCCTATGACCCAGGAGGAGGTGTCTTCAGAGGGCACCACCCCTGTGTCAGAGGTGTGTCCATCTATCCCACCATCTGACTCCATGGGGTAAGACCAGTCGTTTTGCACGAGGTGTCACAAATCAAATGCCATAATTATGCAATTGGCGTCCTCACTCGCATTGTGTCTGTTTCGTTCCAGGTCGCTGTGCCATCCGACCGTGTCCCCGTCCAAATCCATCCCCATCCCTCAAAGTTTCCGGCCAGGGGAGGAAGACCACCGCAATCAGTTCGGCCAGAGAGACCGCTCTTCCTCAGCCCCCAACGTCCATATCAACACAATCGAGCCAGTCAACATTGATGTCAGTAAACCACCTATTTTTAAAAAAAAAAACTAAAAAACTCTGTGATTACTATGAGTCCGAAATTTGAGTTAATTTTCACTTCCTGTTTTAGGACTTGATTCGTGATCAAGGTTTACAGAGGTCGGATGGAGGTATGAGTTTCACAACACCCACACACGTACACACATCCACACACCCACATACACACTGAACAGTTTTAACTCATCTTTTATCTTTGTTCCATCTCTGCACCATTCGCTTTAGATAGTTCAAGTAAGAACACAGGATGAGCACAGTATTTTTTTTTTTTTTTTTTTTTTTACATAGTTTTGCTGAGTAGGCTTGTAGCTACTGGGTACTCCTACAGTAATAACACGTAAAGTGTGCTTTACACACAGTTAGATGCTTACCTGTATGCCTCGGACACTCAGATTCTGTCTGGGTTTCCCTCTCAGTCTTTGTTGTTTTTTTTATTATCATAACCACATTTCAGGCTCCACCACTGGCCTCTCGGCCACACCCCCTGCCTCCCTACCCGGTTCCCTGACTAATGTGAAGGTGCCACAGAAGTCGCCGTGCCAACAGCGGGAACGCAAGTCGTCATCCTCGTCTGAGGACCGCAATAAAATGGTGAGGAGACGCCACTGTTATCACACGCCCACCAAAACCTGGAGTCTACCGCTTGTGTAGAGCTTATCCCCAATGACTTTAGCTCAAATGTACCTTTTTACCCAACTTATGTCATGCAATTGAGTTGTTCAGACAGTATTTCTTCAATGTAAATATTTTAATACCATTCTTTAGTTTAGACTGTGTTTTGTCATTCATTTCTTGGATTGTGGTGATGTGTGATAGAAAACACTGGGCCGACGGGACTCCAGTGATGACTGGGAGATTCCAGAGGGGCAGATCACGCTGGGCCAGAGGATAGGATCGGGGTCTTTTGGAACTGTCTACAAGGGAAAGTGGCACGGTGTGTGTCTAAAACATTCTGCATTTGCACTACAAATACGTGAGTGATAGTGATATTACAGTGGAGTAGTAGGTGGTGTTCCTACCCAACACCTTCAGCATCCCCAGTTCAATTCCAAGGTCAAGAGACTGTTGTGTGTCTCCTCATGTCAGCACAGGTGTCCTCCCACCTCCGTAAAACATGTTAGTAGATGGATTGACTGTGCTCAAGTATTCCTTGGCCTCAACTGATACCCTAACCATGATAAAGCACTTCCTGAATGAAATGAAAGCTGACCTCCGTTATAATGCAATGTTTTTTTTTTAATATTCCTTTTTACTTCTTAAACATTCAAGTGAAGCAGAGATTTTATTTTTTATTTATACTCTTATGTCACAGAAAATGTGACCTAGGTGACGATAGTCCCCCAACATGGAGCCGTATGTATATACACCTGCAGCACACACTTTCCTCTTATTTATTTTTTAAATATATATTTGCACACAGGTGACGTGGCAGTCAAGATGTTGAATGTCACTGCTCCCACTCCTCAACAACTGCAGGCATTTAAGAATGAAGTAGGGGTCCTCAGGTAAGGCCATGTTGTGCTCTCATGCTGATTTGCAGAAGACTGTTTTTAAGACTCAATTCATGCTGAGTAGTGCTGCACGATTCCAAAAATTGCAACATGGACCAGTGTTATCTAATCGCCAAAGGCGGCAATTTATTACTGTATGCATATATATATATATAATAATTTTTGAGGTGCTAAATATTATTAGTTTTTTTTATTATTATTTTCAAAAAGCAAAGAAAACACAAAACCAAACTTTCCATCCCCCAACACCAGACATGAATATAAGGATACTATATACCAATAAGATGCCTGTAGAAAAGCATAAATATTATTCCCCACAGCCTTTCTTTTCCGCGTTCATTTCCTCAACAAAAGTTAAGAAAGATTGCTAAATATCATAAAATGTGCCAGTAGACCCTCCAACTCTGTATACCTAATTTTCTCCAGCTTACGACGGTACATCACTTCCCTTATCCAGTGGCTAAATGTCGGTGGAGTAGGGTCTTTCCATTTAGTCAGTATCTGTCTCTCCTAGCCGAAAGAGAACAAAAAGTCCAATATTTTCATTTTCGTTTCTCTAAGACTAGTGTTTACCGGGGCCACACCAAACAATGCAATAAATGGAGAGGGCTATACTACCTCTCCAAATAGTCCAGAGAAGGTCTTTAAAATATTGGTCCAGAACATGTAAAGTCTTGGACATGTCCAAAACGTATTGTCCTTTTAATGAGAGAATTTGGCCTAGATACATTTTAGGATACTGCCTGGTATATTTAATAATTGCATATCGCAGTTGAAATTGTAATCGCATTGTGTGTCAAAATAATCACTTTTTTTTTATTTATTCATTTTTTAAATCAAAAAATTCTTGCAGCCTTGCAGCAGAGCGGGTGAGGTTTTCGGGTTTTGCTCACAGACCTCACAGTAGTGACTCCCTGGCAATCCTGTCATGATGAAGCCTGAACACAGAGCCTCTGCTGTCCTTAGTATATTATTACAGCAGTAATTCACAAATATCCTAACCATTCTCTTTGCTATTTAATTGATTATTCTCCTGTGGCTCATGGTTATTATGATTTCAATGTTGTAAGGTTGATAGTGGTATACTGTATATTCTGGTGGTTAAACATATTTTAAACGTTGTGGTGATTTTTATGTATTACCATCTACACTATTTAGATTTACGTGACATTAAACAGTGTCTACAAGTGTCTCAGAAATGACAAGTAGTTCTTGTATCCTACAAAGCCACGTGTTGATGTGACTTATACAGATGCAGATACAGATCTTTGCCGTCACAGGAAGGGTGCAGTTTTAGCCTTAACTGAGGGTGCAAGGTATATTCAATAATCTCATTGTTCTGATATATTGCTTAAGTTCCAATGGGTGGATGTGGGAGAATATTTTAGGCTTATGCTTAAACCTATTATCCAGAGCAGGTCTCTGAACCCCCCCCCCCCCCACCCCA
>JAOVVA010000016.1:11304868-11317675 GCA_028565275.1 Leiocassis micropogon
GCTATAACATAATGAATTTTATGATGAAGGCCTAATATGAGCTTCCCCTGTTTCAAAAGCTAGCAGCCGCCACTGACTCACAACCACTTTAAGTACACCTGTTCAACTGCTCAAATCTCTGCTTAACTCAAATCTCTAATTAGCCAATCACCTGACAGCAATTCAATATATTCAGACCTGTAGACATAGTCAGGATGTTATGCTGAAGTACAAACCGAGCATCAGAATTGATCAGAAAGAGGTGGTTTAAGTGACTTTGAACACTTTTAGCTTGGTTGTTGGAGTGAGTATTTTTCCGAAACTCTTAATCATCTAATGGGATTTTCGTGAGAGGCAGTTCACTGGACGAAAAAGCTTTGGTGATGCCGGAGGTCAGAGGAAAATAGCCAGACTGGTTTGAGCTGATAGAAAGGCAACAGTAACTCAAATAACATCTTGTTATAACCAAGGTATGCTGAAGAGCATCTCTAAACGCACACCATGTCAAGCCTTGAAGAAGATGGGCTACAACAGCAGAAGGCCACGCCGGGTGCCATTCCTGTCAGCTAAGAACTGTAAAATGAGCCTACTTTCTGGAATTCCTGAAGCCATGAGGAGACACTTCTTGTATAGTAGTACGTCATAGTAGGGCCCAATGTTCAGGCCATCGGGATGGTGCCTGTCATATGGTGGAGGATGGAATTGCCATATATCAATCCCAGTAGAACTGTTGGGCACCACACGGTTCACGTTGGTGGTGGAGATATCTTAAGTGTTAACAAGCATGTGCTGCACATTTGTGCCGTCATGTTAAGAGCTTGCATAAGAAGACGAGCTTTTGCACAAGGTTGAAAAAACATCCAGAATGTTATGGTGCCTCCGAACCGGTAAGAGGTACTTAGTTTCAGATAGAAGACCTCTCTCCCTCTTTCTCTGATTTAACACACTCAAGAAAATAACCTTGAGCCTCCATTCAACTAGAGGCTTTTGAGATGATGTGATTCTTTCTGTGGTATTTGGAATTTGCGGTAACTGCAGGCTGACAACCCACCACTGGAAGCTCAGGCTGTGATTATTATAGGGTGCCGTGTAGTCGGTCCATTTGGCCATTCTGGTTTATAATTTCTACGACTTCCACTGTTGCCGGTTCTAAAAGGAACCTGTGTAACCTCAGTGGTTTGGCTTAACTTTTCTAAGAGGCTAAGAGCTGTAGTACTACACCATTAAACAGTGCATGTTCAAGCATTTTCTAGAACGTAAAGCTAGTTTGAGGTTCTGCTAATAAAAAACCACAGGTCTGGGAAAGTTCCAGATTCTGTGAGAATGAGATGTGTGTGTCAGTATCCAGAACACTATGGAAGACAAACAGTAGAGAAGCAGCGTTAACTATTTTGGACTGTGTTGTGTTGGCGTTGTTGAAGAGCTGTTTGCCTCTTATTCCTATCAGAAGGTAGTTTTACAGTACTGTATATCACACTGTATGACATGCTGTATGAATTTTGACAGTACAATATCTGAAAGTATTACGTTCAGTGCTATGGACAGAAGTTTTCATCAGAGCCTAAAAAAAGGATTTTCCACTTAGAAGATCAATATCATTGTTTTAAGAATAAAACTTCATATTTAAAAAAAAATCATAGCCGTGATGATACGAACTTAATTTTATTCATTACTGTATTGTATTCATTGTTGTATATAAATTGCTGTAGAAACTACTCTTTCTTTCCACCATCACTCTGCTCCTCATAGCTTACAGTAATACAATATATTTATTAATATAACCTTTTAACTATTTCTACAAACACTGTAATTGCCAACGATGCTAGTATGAAATATTTTGTAATTTCAGATACTACCAACAAAAAGTGTAGTCTATACTGTATATTTTTTATATTAACATATTTATTAATTTCATTGAACTACAGTATTTTGTTTTGCTAATGCCAAAGCTTTCACATACTGTACAATTTTGATGCCTGCATTTGCAAATGTTCACAAGAAGACTTTTAAAGCATTGCCATCTGTATGATGTATGTAGTATTGAATTTATTAAGGTGTTAAACTTAATAGTATTGGTTAATGGCTCATATCAAAGTAGATACTTAGAGTTGTATGAATTTGCAAGTTTTTTAGAAGTATTTATTTAAATTTTATAACTTTATAATGGCCATTGAATGCAGTGTTTTACTATTATAAAAGCTTTCTTTTTGCAACCTGCTTTCGTGTCTGTACCAGCGTTATTCTGATGAGGTGGGAATTGTGTGCCAAGCGGGCCGGGGGGGTGATCCCCTATTTATCATCGCCCTGCTCAGCAGCAGCTAAACACAGTCACACACCCAATACTGTCCTGACAAAGCTTACATCAGTCCTGGGGCAATAAAATGATTTACTTCTTTGTATATATTAATAATACCTGAAGAATTAATTTTCTGACTTAACTTCTGCCCTTTATCCAAAGTACACCTGTAAAAAGATGGGTCTTTAGGGGTTCTATGGGACCCTGTTACGAACAAGGGAAACCTTAATTTTCGAGAACAAATAAAATGGAGAACCCTTAGAAGTTCTAGATGGAACCTAGAGTGCATAAGGTCTTGACACCTTATGATGAAATTCAATTAATAATACCGTTTGGATTGAATATTTTTTATTACACATTACAAATGAAATTAATATATTTTTCATATTACTATTTAATAATATTATTACTAGGGAAGTATATTATCTAAACTTCTTTTAGCTCGTTATGAGTGTAATCAAATTCAATCCCCCCCAGACTCTCTCTCTCCCTCTCTCATTTTAGTCAGTTACAGCTGTGTATTTTTACTCCCATTTTCCCCCCCATGTCAACGGTTGTCCGAGGTTACGGTTTCTGTTAAAGTAAAAATTCACTGTCGGTGGTGACTCCCACTTTTCTGTGAACTCTCATGAAAAAATTTAGAGTTCTTTTGTGAGGTGGACACGAGAAAGTCTGTAGTCTCCACAGGACTCTCAAAAACTGCAAAATATCATAGAGTATTTGTATGTAGCTGGCAAATGGTATTATATTATTATAGACTATTTACTGTAGATCACTAACAAGCTTGATTTTGCAGACATTTATCGTGGATCGTCTAGACCAAGCATGTCTGACTTTACAGGGACCAGGGGACATACTGAGAGAGGTACTTTGTACAGCACAGTCTTTAAAGTTGAATATTTCAAAATGTTTTATATACAGTAAGTAGTGGAATTCTTTTTTATTGTTGTTTATTGTTTGAGGTACAATGTACACTCCTAAACATAAACATGCTGTACAGTGATACCATATGTTTTTACCCCTAAAAGAGCTGCTTTCTTTGTCTCACAACAAAATGTTCACTTTGAAGTTATTATTATTCTTATTATTATTATTCTTATTATTATTATTATTATTTAAAGAAAGGAAATAATTGTTTAGGTCTATATGCCAACAACAAGGCTAGAAGCAGATGCAATGTAATAGAAATGGTTCACCTAACATAGTGTGTGTGCAACCTTTATTTTCCTTAGGGTTTACTGTTAAAGGGTCTAAAAGGAAAAAGAGAGAGATTTAACAGAGAAGCTAGTAAGAAATTCTAGGAAACCAAAGAAAGCTGGAGAAAGCCTTGAAGAGAAGAGTGCATTACAACACCTAGAAAATGTGTTTCCTTTGGAGGGTTTTCTTTTTCTTTTTTTTTTTAATAGATAAGGGTATTTAATTTTCTTAAGTGGTAATACTAAGAAAGAACCCCCAATAGAGAAACTAAATATACGTGTATCCTTTAGTCCAAGAGTCTACTATGAACTAGGCTAGTGTTCTGCCAGTGCATCTTAATCATCACAATAAACTTGATTTTCTCTACACCTCAGAACGCTGGGTGGCCAACGCTCTGCGACATGAGAGTGTTCAGTTGCACCGGAGGCTGCGGATTCTTGGCCTTCAGCAGCAGAGGGAATTGGCTAGAGTCCGCTGGGCACAGCTGGAGCTGACAAGGACCTTAGACCGCCTGAGAAGTCACAGACAGTCGATACAACATGCTCTGACCTCATCTGGCACTTCCTGCATTCGTCTCAGTTCTCTTCGCCTACACGAACAGCTGCCCATGCAGTCATGTTGCCCAAATCACATAGTGTGCTCCAGCTGTAACCTACGGCTCAGGCTGGCAGATGTCCACCTGCGCCGGTTTACCCCAGCACTCTGGACCATGTATAGCCACCCGCTGGATACCTGTTCTGGAGAGAGTACATATTGCATGCCGAGTTTTGTGGAACAGAAGAAGCTCTCGACCATGAATAAATCCCTCAGATATTTGCCCTTTGTGTAGAACACTAAAAAGCATCCTGAAATTTAGACATGTCAGTGAGGTGACCTGATAACCACAAGCTACATTTCACTTTTTAGTCATGTAGTTTGCTTTTTCCACGTCTTGTCTAGTAAAATTTTATTTAAACCTAGGTTGCTCCATCTCAGACATTCACACAATGTTACAATGCATACGCAGTCACTTTAGAAAAATCTTTTTAGAGAGTTGCAAACCACGTAACAGAAAGCTTTTTTGTACGCTTTTTGTATGCATGCTGCTTTTTGTAAGTTGTCAAGGCAATAGACTAAAAGCTAACCGAGCCATAAGCAAGGCACAACTCTTGTGAATACAATAGATACTCCTCCATCTCCACCTCTCCTCTTGATGATCATCTTCTACTTCGTCAAATTTACAATAAATGTAATTGGCTCACAGAGACTAATGAACGCTGTCACTATATGTGATTTTATATTTATATATATATATATATATATATATATATATATATATGAAATCATATATCTATATACTGTATATGTATATATAATCACATATATGAATATATAACCTATAGCAATACATTTAGTATTAAAATATTTATACAAGTTTTTGTTTTCCCTAAGTGTTGCTAACTCTGTATGTCTGTTCATGATTAAAAAAACTGCTCCTAGTCTACTTTATTGAGAAAGATGTACAAAATTTAAATCAATTATGTTTAAATGATGTTTAATATCCCTCAAAATCACCTCTTATTAAGAAAAAAACATTGTTTGCACTATTTCCTGTAGATGGTGCTATTATTATTTTTCAAAAATCCATCCATTCCAAAATCTCTCTCTCTCTCTCTCTCTCTATTACTAAATGGTACCAGTTGCCAGGGTGTGTCCGGGCTGGCTTGTTATGGTGCTGTTTTTTGACTTTTAAATGGGTGATAAAGAGAGAAACCGCCATACAAAGTACAGTACATGGATTTCCAATTAAATCAGGAAAAAAGCTTGAGCGTGTAGAGAGGGGTTAAATTATGATTATTTTATTGGCTGTACACAAACGCATGTCATTGAACAATTGCACTGTAGCAGAAGTGACATTATTTTTTTTTTCAATGATAAATTCAACCACATCCCTTATATTTACACTAAGTTTAATAGATATATTTCTATATATGTATTCTTTGTACAATGTACAATTTTGCAATCAAGTGAAATAAGGATAGCAAACTAAGTCCCTCGGATTCAGATTCAGTCAAAGCATGCAAGTTTTGTGTAATAGAGACATCAAAGGAAACCACGGCGCAGAGCCGCGCTGTCTGTAAGCATGTCTTAATAGCAGCCAAAGCAGATAAAAGTCAAAGCCAAGACACAATGAGCAAGTTGTTATTTTGTCTGAAGAAGTTTTTTTTTTTTTTTTTTAAGGGTCCACTAACAACCACAATGGTCTCTAGTTGTACTGGTCCTTAAGGAATAAGTAATTAGTGTAGTACTGAACTACAGGACTATTTCACTAATCAATAAAGACCTAGAAAGACAATTGTTCCCAGTGTCCATCGTATGCAACAATGACAAAGATCATATCTTTCTTAAGAATTAATTACATGTGCAATATTGCTTTCACAACTTCAGTTCTAGCAGGAGCGAAATGAACGGAAAAGCCATCAAAAGATATAAAAAGTAAAAACATGGACTCCTTAAACAAATCCGTTTGTAATTCACTGCATGTCCATGGGTTTGTTTTTGTTGAACCTGTTGCAATACATTTTGGCACATATACATGAGAAAACGAACCAAAAAAAGGAAAAGAAAACACACACACTTGACATTTGACTGAAAATCGAGGATGTTCAAGAAGAAAAAAAAATATACGATTGTCTTAGCTACAACAAAACAGCTGAAAGGAGTGTAACAATATGACATATACAGTAAGAAAATAAAGCTACTATGATTTCAAATAAAATAATCTTCACAGTTTAGAATTATTTGCATCACGATATTATCCCTTTGTTAGCTACATATGAATAAACTCGTAACTCTCTTAAATCTCTTATTACACATCGGAAACAGGAAGATTAACCAACCTTCTTATCCATTTAAACATTCCAGTCTGTCCTGTACAGCTCCTGATACATAAAATGTTAATTACAAAACATTCAGTCCATCATTAAATCTTTCTCCTTTTATCATTCTTAAATGTTGCATACCAACACTCTATATTGTATGTGCTCGATGTATATAATACATGATATCCTGGGAATACTGGGTTTGCTATTATGGGTGCAAATAATAATTAACATCGACTAAAATGGACAAACAAACCATCACATTTCTTCTGATGCTAGCAGTTACTTCAGATGTTCTTTGGATGAAGTGCCTTATTATTTTTCCTATACATTAGTTACTTTGGGTTAAGTGTGTGGAAACACACGCACGTGCGCACGCACACACGTGCTCACACGCACATACATGCTGGTATTACAGTCCTAGGACAGTTTAACACCGACACGGAAGGATGCACACAAATGAATCAAAATGAGAAACGAATGAAACGGGGAAAAAAAATGAACACAAGACATGCATTTTGGCAATGACGGGATTTCACGATTAAAACAGTAACACTTGCGCTTGGCATCACGTTCAGTATAGCCAAAGCAGAGGTGCCGATGTGGATTTGCAGTATGTACACTTCATAGAGTCATAGTGGTACTGACCAGTGTGTTGGCATCTTCCTGTAAAGGTTTTTCGATTCGAAAGTCCACGAAAATGGCTGTCTCTTATCGCACAGCAAGGTGTCCCACACACTTTGCGTCCACAGTTTGGAATTTAAGAAGACTCGTCCTTTTAATGACGTTCTGATGGAGTTCAATGGCACTGTGTTTTTTTTTTTATTCCCTTTATGTTTTCCTTTTATTAAAAAACGTAAAGGCTGCAAAGGGCCAATGCAGTTTATTGAAATAGAATATTTATTTTTTCTCACAACCTCAAGGCAAGGATGAGCTGCTCAGTTTTCAGTGTACTAAGCACAGTGGTGGTTTCATAGATCATTTAAACTGAGCGGGAAACTAAAAAAATAAATAAATCAAAATAAAACCTGGGACATGTAGCATAGGACATCCTACAGCCAGGACAATAATGCATTTCCTAGGAGAATGCAATTAGCAAGGGCAGTATGACAGACTGCTTCCTAACTACAGACCAAGTCTATCATTAAATAAGATTAGACAAAATCTTGCTGTACAAAAAAAAAAGATTTTTTTTTTTTTACACTGTTTGCAAATAATATGTTCACTGCTCCAGACTAATCCTTATTTACTGCTACAAATAATGTAAACTCAAACAAAAGGCATAGAATAAATAAATAGCTATATGATTCGTGAATGGCACATTAATATCAAAGATGTACTGTAATTAGATTTAGCATATTGGTTCAGTGGTTTCACTGTTAAGTCTGTAATTAGAGCATTTCTGATTGACACATTCATCATCTTGAATGTGAATTGTGGAAGGAAAAACCTAATATTGTCTTATCTGATGCTCGACACGTGATCAGGGAAAGACAATTTGAGGAACAACGCAGTGACTAAACCCCAAGTTGATGGTTCTTCGCTTACTGAATATCTGCAGCGTCCACGAGAGCTTAAGCTGAGTGAAGATGACATCTTTAACAGTAAAAATGTTTGTTTTTGCCCAGCGATTACATATCAGAATCCTGGCTAAGTGTTAGCATGACAGATAATATATCCTGTGAAATAGCATGTTCGTCTTTGAGGTTTATCGAAAAAAAAAAACAACAACAAAAAAAAAAAACCAGACCTGCAACCTCCTGGTACAGATCAGCGGATTTCATAACTGCTCACAAACATTCATCCTAGAAATTAGTGAAAGACACCAAAAGGAGCCTGCGGCAGATACAGAAAGTCATACAGCAGGCCAAAATGAGTGAAATCTTCCACTGGATTCGGACGAGAGGGATCAGACAACAGAGCCCTTGGAAGAGGAGAGATGGATAGAGTGGATGCGAGTGGCCAGGGTTTGTTCCAGATCCTGGAGCACATCGTAGGAAGGGCCTGGCCCCGGGTTCTCAGTGGGTCCCTCGTACAGGAGCTGCTTAAAGGTCTCCAGCTCAATCAAAAGGACCATGTTCTTCAGAAAGTAGCCTTCGATGAAGGTTGACAGCTCTGTGGCCCCCAGGAACTGAGAAACACATTTCGCATGAAAACAGTCTTGTGATTTTTGTATTTTTTTTAGTTCTAAAAAATTATCTATGGACAAGACTGAAAAGATGTCCAAAACCTTGTAAATTCCTCATCAGAACAGTTGGACATCAACCTGATCGAGTCAGTTTATCATCAGATACATGCTGTCAAAACTCTTTAGACAAATGTTTACCGGGTTTATTTTTTTCGGAGATAACATTTTAAAATGCACAAAGCTTTTCTTGTGAAGGATTTCAAAATATGCTTTCTCACCTTGGCATGCTTGTAAATGTCCACACAGGTTTCTATGGTGATGTTCTTGGAGCAGATGATCTCACAGTGTCGCTGGAGGGCCTCAAGCTGGAAGAACTTGGCTGCAGAGAGGAGCTGCAAAACAGACAGAAAGAAGACTTAATGATCAGGTTACAGGCTCATATAAAGCAATGGACAGTAAAAGCGATTCATATGGAGGTTTGTAGAATTAACAGTGAGGGAACAATTACAGCAATGGCCCTGAAATGTTGCGTTCAATCTGACTGATGGAGGCAATTAGGTAAAGTACATTTTGCCCCCTGTTATGGTTATGGGTATACTTTCAGGATATTTAAAAAGTAATTATTTTCATGACAAATAAAGATGATTCAATGGCTTGGCAAGCATCAGCTGGAAATCATGAGAGCTATCTCTTTTTTTTTATGGCACATCCTATTGAATAAAGGAGACAAATGAGAGGCAGAGGATGGATGAGGAGATGAATAATATGCAAAGTGATAAAGAGAGGAACAGAAATGCTTCTACGATACCTCCATGACTTCAGTATTTCTGATGTGCAGCGACTCAGTGCCACCACAGTACAGGTACTGCATCACCAACTGCAACACACACGCACAAGACATTTAGTGCACGTGATACACTAAGGCAATCTACGAGTCTAACATTTTACAGAATAGCGCAATAGTGGTCCAACCTGAAAAATGTTGTACTTGACGTGACTAATTTCAATGCACGTGTTCTCTGCAGCAGGTCTATTAGAAAGCAGAGACTTAAACCTAAATGGAGGGGGGAAAAAAAGCAAAAACAAGTATTTATTTTTTTATGAAACAAGCTTTACTGACAGTATTTATGATGTTACTTTTTCGTGTTTACCTTGCTGATGCTGTGAAAAGCAACACCTTGTGGGCATAAAATGGTTTTCCCTCCACCAGGAACGTCACATCTGACATCTCTTTATTATTCAGGAAGTGTGGATCTGAGGAAGCACCAGGGATAAGAGTTATAATCCAACTTAAACAAAGGCCTTTTCAAAGTTCAGACTATTATAGAACAGTATACCGTACATGTTAATAAACAAGAACTGTTTGCACTACCAGTTTCCTCACACAGTCCAAAGACCTGTAGGTTAGGCTAACTGGCGTTCCCAAATTTCCGGTAGTGTGTGAATGAGTGTGTGAGTGTGTGTATGTGTGTGCATTGCGATGGATTGGTACCCTGTCCAGGATGTACCCTGCCTTGTGCCCTAAGCCTCCTGGAATATGCTCCAGGCCCCCCTGCGACCCTGAATACAGGATAAGAATATAGACGATGAGTGAGTAAGAGTCAGTGTTTGCACTGCCCATGTCTTGTAATTCTTTATGTGTTGCCTAGATGGCAGTAGTGTTCCTCCAAACCTGGAGAAAAAAAAAAAATCCTCTAGTCCACCCCCTCACTTAGTGTTGGGAAACTACTGTATTTTGCAACATTTCTGAGTTCTGAAAAACTCGAATGGCTTCCTTAAACTGTCAGGTTCATAATGTAGTTTAAAAAAAAAAAAAACAACCCTAACAAAAACTTAGACTTTCTGTTCTACTGGAGTATGTTCATCAGTATGAGGTAGATTACCGAACAAAGACATGAAAACTGATAAAAATATGTACATGGCTCACAATGGCCAAATTCTTTTTGTTAGTGCAATAATTGTTGCCCTTTGGCTTCTCCCATCAAGGGGGCTCCACAGCGGACCATCCGATCAGCTCAGTGGTTACCCCGTTGGACTATGGACCAGAAGGTGCCAGGTTCAACCCCCCCACTACCACCACCAAGTTGTCCCTGTTGGGCTCTTGAGCAAGGCCCTTAACCCTTGACTGCTCAGATGTACAATGAGATAAAAATGATAAAGTTGCTCTGGATAAGGGCATCACCAAATGCACAAATGTATGCAAGTGGGCTCTCAATATTTTGCACCCATTCAGTGAGAAGAATGTTGGAAGAGGCAACAATTTCTTCACTCACAGCTGGAAATTTCTGGTGCTTTCTCGGGCCACCAATTCTCCAAATCTACAATTAGATGCCGCCTCCAAGCTAACACACTGTTTGCAAGGCATGCCACAAAAAAAAGTCTGCTGTATTCCAAACCCAAGCACATGGAGCTCGCTAGATGCTATACTGCTTGGATCCAGGTTTTGTATTCCAATGAGACAAAAATAGAGTTTTTGACAAACAAGGTTTGGTGTAAAAAGGGTGTGGTGATATAGAACCAAATCCCTACTGTTCATTTTAAGTGACTGTTGTTAACTCCAACATCACTGAGAACCTGATTGGGATTAATGGCCTCACAGATTTATTTTGAACGAAGTACTAAAAGTAGAATTGCGACATGGGCAATTCTTAAAAACTTCAGTAGACTCATACGTCTAATGTGTGACTGGCATAATTAACAACAGAGACATTTCCTGTAACATGCATACGGGTGATATTCAGCATAATATCATTAATTAGAGCGAATCCAAACAATAATAGACAGGCAGAGAGGACTATAAGTGGACCATGAGGTGCAAAAATATATAAGGTGATGACACTTAACAAGACTTCACATGGAACAAAGATAGAACAGGAACACGATGAGTGAAACTGACTACATGATAGCTCGCATAAGGAAATGTAATATATTTCCATATATCAGAAAGTTTTTCGTAAACGTTACATACAAAGTCCTTTAAACTCACCAGCCACATCATTAGGTATACCTGTTCAACTTCTCCTTACTGCAAATATGTAATCAGCCAATCATATGACAGTAAGGTAATTCATTTAGGTATGTATACATGGTCAAGACAAACTGCTAAAGTTCAAACCGAGCATAAGGATGGGGAAGAAGGGTGATTTAAGTGACTTATGTCAGGGAGCCTGACTGGTCTAAAAAGCTGAAACTTCTGACTTACTGGGATTTTCACACCATATCTAGTGTTTACAGAGAAATGCCTGGTTGATTTAAAAATGCAAGAAGTCAGAGGGAAATGGCCAGACTGGTTTAAGCTGACAGAACGGCAACAACTCAGATAACTTAATCTCGTTACAACCGGGGTATGCCGAAGAACATCTCTTAATGCACAACACGTCAAACCTTAAAGCAGATTGGCTAAGACCACACCAGGTGTAATTCCTGTCAACTAAGAACAGGAAACTGAGGCTACAATTGGCATGGGCTCACAAAAATCAGACAATACAAGTTTGAAAAAATCGTTTCCTGGTCTGATAAGTCTTGATTTCTGTCACGTAATTCATATGGTAACAATAAAACATATGAAAAAAGTATGGGGGATATTTTCTTGACATACACCCCTAATTGCCAATTGAGCAGCATTTAAATTAAATACTTGACCTGAGTGCTGATCATGTCTATCTCTTTATGACTACAGAGTAACGCACCATGTCACTTGTTTTTTTAAGCATGACAATGAGTTCACTGTACTTAAATGGTCTTCACAGTCACCAGATCTCAATCCAATAGACCACCTTTGGGATGTGGTGGAATGGGACATTCACATAATGGATGTGCAGCCACCAAATCTGCGTGATGCTGTCATGACAATAAAATCGCTAATAAATTTCCAGCACTTTGCTGAATCTATGCCATGAAGAATTAAGGCAGTTCTGAAGGCAAAAGGGATCCCAACCACTACTAGTAAGGTGCACCTAATAAAGTGGCCTGTGGGTGTATATTAAAAATGAATACCAATTTCAATATATCGTGATGTGTATGTATGTCCACTAAATGTTAAAATTACATGTTACCCATACATAGAGAAGCACAGTATATTGCTTACATATCAACAAATGATTTTTAACCATGTGGTTCCATGGTAACTTATGTACTGTATTTTGTCAATTACCACATGACACACACACACACTAGCATTGCAGTATACTTACTACAGATATATCCCATACATGAAAAGGACCGATTTCATATATGCACCATACTGTATGTGTCAATATATTAAGTATAATATACTCAGCAAAAAAAGAAACGTCCTCTGACTTTCAGCTGTTTTTACTTTCAGTAAACTTAATGTGTAAATATTT
>JAOVVA010000016.1:11317775-11346562 GCA_028565275.1 Leiocassis micropogon
ATTTGGATTTTTACAACATTATTGTTGAAATACACAGTCCTGAAAAAGGGGCGTTTCTTTTTTTGCTGAGTATATATTAAAAATCCATATCCATGTATTACATTTTATACTGTATAAGAGGGTTGGAGACATGTCCAAAACCAAAGGCAAAACAGACATATTACAAAATGTAAACAGAAGCATATTATGACAAAGGAAGAAAACACATCACCTCTATGTAGGCAATGCTACTGTAGGAATCTCGAAGAAAATTGTGATATTCCTTTTACCAAAGGTCCTAATAATGCTGGAGCAGACTGCTCTTCCCTATAATCACTATTCAATAAAACAAGTTCACTGGTATTTGCATCTAGGTGAAATCCACACATTTATAGAAAGCACAGACAGATTTTGTAACTGAAGACAGATGGAGCAAAACTATATTTGAGTGAGATTTTAAGTAGGTCACCGGTGCGTTACTTACCCAGTCGTGAGGTTTGTTTCTTTTTGATCTCTGTCAGCTTGGGGATTGGAAATGGCCCGTAGCACTGGGTGAAGATAACAGCTAACTGCTGGCTTATTACTTCGTTCTGTAAATTACAGGCAAACACACAGAGAGAGTCACTAAAATTATACATTATTGAACATTCACAAGCCCATATTAAAAACAGATATTTTTAAGTGACGCCTAAGATACTGGGGTACATTCAGCATTCAGGTACATGTACGTATATAAATGTTAATGTTAGAGGCTGAGTGGTTAAGACTTGGGGGCTAATAATGTACGGTGATCAAATCCTATAGTAGTTTTAATTATAGCATTGTTAAGCCTGAGCAGTACCTCTTTGTATCCTGTCTACAATTATATAAGCCACAGTGGATAATAACAAAATCAGTAAAATGCTAGTGTGAGATTATACAGTACATTTACGTTGGCCATGTCAGAAATAGTGAAATTACAAGATAATGGATTGGAGATCCCTCTCAGATGCAGAAATGAGTTGTTTCTATAGAAACACAAAACCTTAACAGAGATAGAATGCTGAACTATACGACTTTACTTCCTGTCAGCAGTGGAATATAATTGGGTAATTTTTCAATATAATTTTGGGGTATTTAGTATATGTTTAATGCATATTTATTTGCATTACACAATAATATATCTTAAAATATTAAAACATTTTTTTAAATATATAAAAGTATAATAAAAAAATACTTTTCATAAATTACACTTTTCACAATTTTGTGAAAGTATGAAAATATACTTTTTACTCCTTAAACTTTTATTTTAGACTTAGTAAGTTGCATAAATCTCCAAGGGTTTCTCTCAAGTTACATAGCAAATAAGTGGGCTCAATTAAATATCTGATTAAGGTAGTAAGTGTAGAGAAAATACTAAAAATCATCCTAATTTGTCATCTGCAGTGACCGTGACCTTCTCATTCAACAGAAGTAAGCAAAGACTTAAAATGAGGCATTTGCTTTGCCTTGCTAAAGGCCATGGACTCCGTCTCATTTGCAAAGGCATTCCGAGGCAAGTTTTGCTTTGTTTAACAGTTATATACAGTATAACTAAACTAGTCTGGTATTTTTTATAATTCCACATTAAACTAGCATTAACTCCAGTATTTAACCTTAGTAGGACTGGGTTAGGCAAATTCTAGCTAAAAAAATTTTTTAAATAGAAAAAACTTGGTTTTTTCCAAGGGAATTTTTGGTGCACGGCACAAGTTGTCTAATGACCAGTTAAGAAAAGTTAAGGAAAGTTGCAGTTGTGTACTTTGGATACAAAGACTAACAGACTTGCATCCTCTCATTGTACTCCTGGTTTAACCGTGGAAATCAAGGTTTTCCGTATTTGTTTGTAGCGTGTCTTCACGCAGTATGACATAGGATCTTTTGTAATTGCCCCAAATTGTAATTACGACTTCAACAAGTGTAAATGCAAGCTAAAGACACAAAATTACACTCAGACATTGTATTTAAATACTAAATTTATCCATGCATGTTGAAGAGCTGGCTAAAAACATATCTCAATCTCAGATGTTCTAGATTCTTATGAATGCTTTTTTTTTTCTTGCAGAATATCGACTCTGGTGAAAAGGTGTATTAATTTTAGTGCAATTGTCTGTATGTCTGATTGAAATTGATTTTTTGGAACGAAGAATGGGTAGCCATTTAGGGGAAGAATTAAATCTTAAAATGTGACACTATGAAATAAATAACTACATGAATCATCCACACTTAAGCTGCAACTTCCAATGGCAGGCATTTTTTTTTCTTACCTTGAACAGAAAATGTGAGAAGAAAAAAACAGAAAAAAACCCTAAGCAAATAAAAACGATAACAGTATTGGTGACACTATATTGTACATAAACGTAGAACCTGAACTCATCGTAGAACCTGCGGTACACTACGGTGTCATCAAAGCGCTATTTTTCAATCTAGCAACCAATTAATGTGGGTAGATTCCAGGGCCCATATTCACAAAGCTTCTTGAGCCTAAAGGTTGCTCCTAGTGACAAAATTATAAGAAAATTCTTAGAATTATGACATTTTCTTATAATTTCTCCTTAAATTAAGGACTAAATCTTAGTAAAGATAAAAATTATTCATGAAACGTCTTAAACCTAAAAACAGCTCCTAAGGTAAAAATTTTAAAAAGAGTAGAGAGGAGGACTTTTAAGAGTCTTAAGAGTTTCTATAGCAGAGGACAAAATGGCGGAAAGAAGAAATACTCTCCAAACACTGAACGGAACAGTAAACACTGCTCTTCTGTCCAATTTGGTTTTCTTGTCCTTTTACTTCCTTCCATCTCTCTTGGATTGTTGGCTACATACCATCCAAAAGATGCAACTTAAATAGACTGTCCTGCAATCATGTAAATTGGTAAAAGCTGAGCCATTTGGAAATGGACTACAAGTAATAAATCAGTTTGGTAAATAAATGTAAGAACTTTAATATAGTAACTACTGTGTGGAAATCAGTTGCTTCAAAAGTAGACACATTTTCAACATTTGGCTGTTTTAATTAACTTTAAGATATTTAGCTTATAATAAAAACTATCCATAAAGTACAGTACACTGTAGTCATGATTATACAATTTCTTTATAACCAAACATTATGATTTTACTGTCTATTCTATAATCATATATTCGATTTTCACAAAGAGCACATTTTAAGACCTTTACACATTTTTATCAACCAATCACAGCCCTTGAATTGCTGCGTCATTCCTAGAAAAGGGGTCAACCACGCCTCCTCACTAATATAAAGGTTTTCGTACTTTCCATACTCAGAATTGCTATGAGAAGTTTCCTAAATCACTTTTAGTCTAGGACTCTCAGCTAGGGGTTTTTTAAGCTAAGATAGGAGCTCTCTGAGAGAAACCTAAGAAACTTTGTGAATACCGGCCCTGATTTCTAAACTTTATTCGCATAAATGTCAAACAAATGCAATCATCATGGATATGCCTGTTCATGAAAATTAACCTAAATATACAGTATTTCCAACATGTTAAGTTATTATTTATTACTCACTTTAACCCTGCCCAAACCCACAATATTGAATAGGACAGATGGGAATCTATTATATCTATGATGTTAGAGCTCCATGGATTATTTTGGGGAATAGTGTTTTCTTCTATTTACAAGTTCAGGTGACCCCACAAATATTTTTCTTTTGGACAAATGCATTAAATAGGAGTTACATTTTTTATAATAAAAACAAAAGGGTGTGATTATGAGGCACTGATTCTTATGATCATGCATGCATTTTCTAACATGCACTTTAAGCTCTTGGCAGTTCTGTGACATAATTGTTAGAAAAAAAATATTGATAGTAAAAAAGTTGTTAGTGGAATAAAACACTTTTGGATGTGATGTTATTGGAAAATAATCAAATTTGTGGCGGTAAGAAATCACATCACCCTTCTGTTATTTTTTTCTCTTTTCCTTATTACTTTTTCATTTTCCATATTATTTATGCATTTTTTTAAATATATATTTTAAAATGTCTCATCTTTATATGAATTTCTCAAAAAAAACAGATGCCCTTAGAGTTCTACTTAAAGAAGAAATTCACATTATTTTACATTTAAACAACATTTCTAAAAAATATATCTTTTTCTAGTCATCTTAGTTTTTGTCAACTGCTTAAAACATTATTAAAAATAATTTTATGAAAATCCCTGTGCCTCCCTATTCCCACTGAACCTCATTAAATTGCAAAATTCATTATCCACACAATGCCTTAGCTAATAAAGATATAAATGTTCCTTGTAGTTTTTTTTATGTTCTTGAACAGGAATAACTGCCCTTGCATGCTTGAATCACACAAATATATTTATCTGCCCTGTCAGGGGCACTTCCCAGACTTCCTCCCTGTGTTGCACGTGCAAAGTTTCTCAGACGAGTAGGTCATTACAACAATGTCAACATTCTGCTCAGAAAAAAAAAACACAGCTGAGCCCCTGTGTGCCACGAGTATGTATTACATCCCCTGAGTATCTACTGGCATGTCTTTTGTACCTAAGCTGCTGTCTTAGCTGTCTCAATGTGAGTGCTCTTAAACCTGATAATTCACCGCACACGCATGCAATGAGTTCCAGTGAAAATATATCATGTGAAATGATGCACTCTGAGAAGTAGGCGTGAACCTTGCTGGCTCGGAGGATCTGGAACATAAGCGGGAGGCCATGTGTGATGAGCTCCTCAGTGTACTCGTCCTCCTGGATGCAGCTAAAGTCTTTAAGCAGGCCCTGGATCAGCGGCCGCCGCTGTTGCAGAAAGCATGTCTTCAGAGACTCCATCCACGTGTGCAGAGTCCACGGCACACCTACGTACATGACCAACACTCATCTGTTACTTCATGGTATCTATGCAGCTCAGAAATTAGTGCCACCCCTAGAAGTAGTTATTTATCTCTCTGCCTACTACTGTACTATATAGTATCAGTAATAACTCATGCAGTATGTGTCTGTAGTGGGAAATGAGGCAGTGGAGGCATGCCATAACCAAAATAAATGAATGCTATCAGGCTGAGGATGTGATGGCAGTCGTGCAGTGTGGTTACTAACCCAAGCTGCGGATGTCTATGGTAATGTCCACATGGCCGTGTTCGGCGCTGTGGTACATGGCCTCTCGAAGGGCCCTCAGTTTCGCCTTGCCTGTGCGCAGTGTGCCCTCCGAGTGGCTTGTGCGTTTCTCCCCGACAGCCTCCGAGCCCTCGGCCAGGATCTCCTCTAGAGACATCATGTCACCTTTGTCCTTCTCTGACTGGGACATAAGCTTCCGGAAAACGTTCCTGCGCAAACACACACTTACTTAGCCTCTTCTGATGCTTCCAATCAGTCATACAGGGGTAAATGTTCAATAATAAAAGCTACATTATGCCAAAATGCAATTACACGAAGAGGGGAAATTATTAACGTACCAACATTAACTTCTAAGAACATTTGGTTAATCCGAGTGCCGTGACAGTGATGCACCATTACCTGTACACATTTATAATATTTCATATCCCCATGCGTTTCGCTTATCTATCTATCCAGCTATCCGAAATGATGAACACAGAGCTGACACTGTGTTTTTACCAACAGAAAGAAGAACTGGCAGTAAAAAAAAAAAAAAAAACTTTAAAATATAATGTGCATCTTCAAAAGACGTTGAGTCCATTAATATTTATGACTCATTTATCAAGAAATGAAAATAATCTTTTGCACATTTTACCGCCGTCTGCTCTGGGGCATGATTATAACTCAGTTAAAGTACACACTGACTCCGAGAATGCCTGGTTCGATTCACGCAAAGCAACAAATCAACATAAGTCTCGTTGTCTCAGATGTCTCAGGGGCTTGATGCACAATGAAGCAGGTCTCTTAAAGCTTGGCTCGGGCTGCAATATAGCTCCAATCCAGATGGGTCTTACTGATTGCCTTAAGATTGTGATGAAAAAGCTGGATGTCAAATGCATCGGAGTCTCAGTTAGAATTGTTACGGTGAATTTCAATAAGCCTACATTATGCAGCGCTGAGCCGGGGTGCGAGTGAAAGAGTGGGTGTCCACATTCGCGCACTTTACAGTTCCTGCGCATTAGGGAACGATGCTTCTGGAGATGTATTTTACCCAGTAATGTTAAAAAAATAAATAAATACCCAGATGTAGAAACGACAATATCAGTTTTATGGGGAGTGTTAGTGTGTAATATAAAGTAAATACAGAATGTGTATATAAATACATTTACTATATGAAATTACTATAGAAAATGCCAATATTCTGACCAGGGGTGCTGCTAGAGATTTTGGGCTCCTTGAAACCCTAATATTTTGGGCATTATTGGATTAGTTCATACTCACCCACACTTTACAGCACCCTGAATCTGACTGAACAAATAACATGTTTTAAATAAGTAAAAAAAAAAAAAAAGAGAAAGTCCAATTTCTTATTTTTAACAAGCTTTGCCAGACAAAATTCAGATGAGGGGTGCGCATAAGGATTGAGATCATGCAGGGTGACAAAGAAAACTTTTTACTTTCAGAGGAACGCGTGAAAGCATACTTTCATATGCTTGTGTGAAGTATTGTACAAGTCAGGAGTCCAAGTAACAGCAAGATGCCAAGGCACAATTACAACACAGGAAACACACAAACAGATTTGAAACTAGTGGCAAATGCATTGCATCAAAAAAGAAAAAAAAAATCTTTTTCCTGTTTTTTTTTATTGGAAAAAAAATTAACAGTAGTGCACACACATTTTTTCTTTGTCCTATTTGCAATTCAATGACAAGAACTTGGAACTCATTCTTTCCCCCAAGAAGAAATAAATGTAACACTCATTCTACACCACCACTACATATTTATATGCCTTATAATAAGTTGCTCAGATTAATGTGCGCGTGTGTGTGAGAGAGAGAGAGATAGATGATGGCTGTTGCATGAAAACACCGAGTGCAGCAAGTCAATTTTTCCCACGCGTGTGCACACACACAGACATACACACTCTACTCGATTAATTATTCGCACAGTCGGGTCACAAATGCAAATCAACCTTATATGTACTGTACACCTTTGGACTGTCCATCAAACACAGGGAGAGCATGAAAACTCGACACACACACACACACACACACACACACACACACACACGGATTAGAGACTCGAACCCCCAACTCTGGAGGTGCGAGTTGACTAACTACTATGTACTAAATCCACCATGCCATCTGCATTCATAACAATACATTAAAAAACAAACACAGTGGATCATTGTGTATGTTTTTGTCTGTTGTTAAACTATAAAAAAGTTCTTTATTATAATGATTAGTATAATGCTTATTAAATGATACTATTTAACCTACATCACAGCTTCATAGTAGACAGACTACAGCAAGCCCAGTGACATTTACAATTTTCTCTGGAATGTAACAAACCCTAAAACTAAAGTAAATCTGATAAAATGTTAATATGATATACTATGTTTTGTATAATATTTGAATAAAAAGCTTAATTTCCGGTTGTGCCAGTGTTTCCAATGTACAGTAGTAAGGTCACATAAGAAAATAAAATAAAATAAAAAAAAACACTTCTGGTACAGATTCTTTTGGTTTAATTTGACAGATATGAATATTGTAAGGACTAAACAAAAGGGCGTTCAAGCCAAACTGGGACTTGCACACAGTCATGGAAGTAAAATCTATTTTTATTTCTCTATATAATCCCCCTCAACACTAATGCACTAATCCCAGTGTTTCACTAGTGCTTGGATACCATCATTGAAGAAAGTTTTCTCAGTGAGCTGGAGTCATGATCAGACTGCCTGGATTGTATGTGTCGAAATGTTTCATTAACCTAGTGCAGATTAGCAATCTTCTGCGCTGGTCAGAGGCAGAGGGCTCTCCAGGCCCGCGATGTGCACTCACCTTTCAGAAATGCTCGTGAATGATTGTGTTTATAGTTCCCACAGACAAGTGCGTCTCTTCCTCAAGTTGCCAACAATCGACTTTTAAGGATCAGGTGTTCCACTCGCTGAATGTTCAGGGGGACGACTGCAATGGCTGTATGGCCTTCTTTAAAACGCTTCAACCATTCAAATATTTTACTGCTGTTAAGAGTCTTATCAACGGACTGTGCTTGAAATCCTCAAATGTCAATCAGTTTTACACTTTCATTCTCCTGCTCATGGGACTACAAGTCCCGGTTTGACTTGAACGCCATTGTAGATACATAAAGTGGGACTGAATCGACCCCTGATTCATTATGCTGCATTAGTGGAATACAAATGTTCTTTGTATATGTGTGTTTTACCTGTGCCCATGTGCTGCAGCAAGGCTGTATGAGTTCATATCCCCTAGAGGAGTCGAAGTAATGCCATTGCGGTATGTGGTTCCAATTAAGGGGTCTGCTCCCCTCTCCAAAAGCAGACTGACCAACTCAAAATTGCCTGTAAGCGAAGCAAAGAGGAAGTATATATATATATATATATTATTAATCTATTTCATTATTATAGCACATTATTATCCGTACTGAACATCCTTTTAACACACTCTGTACTGTTTGTCTTTTTAAAATACATTTAGATGTAAAAAAGAAATGATTTAAAATGATTTTCTTTTTTTTGTTGTTTTTTTTTTTGTTCTGGTTCCTCTTATGGTTTCTTCCTCATGTCATCTTTTCAAAATAAATCTACATCCAGATTTCCGCAAATCAGCTTTGTGGGAATATCTATTGTAAAAAGCCCTGTGTCTGATAAAATGTAATTATTTTAATTACAACTCTTTTTTTAAACACGTACATGTTAACAATTCTTGTTAATAGCCGTCTATAATCAGGGCTGTTTAAAGCTTATCGTTTCATTCAAACGAGCCCACACAGCATACTTTTCCCACTGTAGTATTTTCCCTGCTGTCAACACACCTGATTAAACTCACGTTCTCATTTAAATATTAACATAAAATGGGTTACACCTGTGTTTCACAATCAGCCTGCAGGAATGCTGCACAGAAAACCTCCTATCATCAACACAAGCATTCAAGAAGTGCTTGTTAATGAGCCGATGTGTTGACTCCTGCGTGTATGAGTAGGGGCTCTACTTATGTATGCAGAGAAGGGTTATTTGAGGACCAGTATTGGAAGACACTGTGCTAAATGATTACACTGGAAACGAGTTATTTATGATCTGCCTGACTGTGCTTGATGAATTACGTTCGAGATAAAAGCCGTTCTTTCGCCCGAAGCATTTTTCGGGTAAATACACCTGAACAAAAAAAAAAAAGAAAAGAAAAAAAAACACTCAATTAAATGAGAATAACGAGTAACATGGAAATGTGCTGCATCTGCATTAGAGGCACTAAAAGTACTTGGTTTTCCTTTTGAAAGATGAGTTGTGTGGATTTTTTTAGATTGCTGAGAAATAAGTAATAAGTACAAATAATATACTGTAGGTCCAGATCATCTTCAATAATAAAAGAGAGAGAGATCATTTAGCGGTGATCTCTATGTCAGATTTTCAAAAATAAACCAATTTGGGTAAAAATAAATAAATTAATAAAAAAATGGGACAAAGGCTGTCATTTGCATCCCTGAATTTTTTTGAACTGCTGTTTATGCACCGTTTGGGGGAAGGGGGGCATAGGACACTCAGAGGAAAGTGCCACCCCCCAATCTGCTTGTGTGAACCCATAGACACCCATGTCTAGCTACGGTTGATGTAGAACTGCAAGTACCCCTCTTGTCTCAGAGCACATTCAATTTTGCTCCCTAAGACTCCCGGAGAATGTAACATCATCACTTTCCAACTCTTTGGATGATACAGATGGTCTTTCACCACTCTGGAGCCTAGGATTTGTAGATTGTTGACTTAAATACCCATTTTAGTGGTAATATATAGTAATATAGTAATAAAGTAGTCTAAAAATGTTATTTAGACTACAGCAATGTGGTTAGCTCCCCATCAATTTCGTATTAGTATTTTATCTAAACTTTATTTCGCCTGCTCCTGTCAAGGAGTCGCCACAGCGGACCATCCGATCCACACACAGCTGATGCAACCGTCCCATTTTTTTTTATCCGTGCTTGGGGCTGGCACTGCATGCAAAACTGGCATCAGGCGCTTGCATCACGCAAAACTGGCTGGACAGCATTTAATAAAACTTTGCCAGCACTTAGGTATTTGCCTGAAGTTGAACCTGCACAATAAATGAAATTAAAATGTTTAGTAGAAGTGAAGTTATGAGCTGTTTTGTGCCAGATTGAAAACCGCACCTTTTGACAGCGTACTGCGCATGTGTCCAACTATGGGCGCGTCTTAAATCACATCCTGAGGACATTGTTGCACCTGCTTCTTTTTTCATTTATGCAAATCCCAGCAGCTTTCTCTCCCTTTTTTTATTTTTCGTCTGCAAACTGGTATTTTACGTAATATGGCCTACAGATATTTTTCTGTGAGATTAAACTTTTTGCTGGAATACTAATGTTTGGAAATCAGAAATAAAAATTTATAATACTGTAAAAATAAACGTATAATTTTTCTACCAAAAAACTCACAAAACCTTTAACAGTGTCAATCAATGTCCCCCAGTTTGTTGTCACAAAAAACATTTCTTGCCATTTTTTTTCCTTTTATAGTGTAAATGTGATTTGCTCAGTACATTTCTACACAGATTTACAGAGATGGATGAAAATTTGTGCACAGTTGACATATGGCCAACATTCAGTGACTTGCTCCAACAGCAGATGTTTATTCGTCTACAAGCCATCTGAACAAGTATTGACCATTTTTCTACAATATGGGTTTATTTTTCTACACACACATATGAAATCTGGTGTCGTATTACAATACACTACATTACACATTGAAAGCCCTTCTATCAAAAAAAAAAATCTTAGTTGAATCTCTATTTTGAACATTACAGTTCAGGATGTACAAATGCCGCAATCACATTTGCCAAAATTACCAACGGACATTTTTCACAGAATGGAAATTACTGTCTTGTCCTTTGCACATCTGTACAGGATAGTGAAGTGAAAAGTGGCTTAGCTTTATAGAAAAAAACCTTGCAGATACAAGTGCTGGGGTAATTGACCAGCTGAATGTCAAATGGAGCACAAGGAATGAGGGTTGATGAGTTTTGGATGTGATGAGCCTCAAACAACCCCTTAACATCGCACTTTCCTTTACAGCCACATTAAAGCACTCTTTGCAGTGTGCAGACGGACATTTCTGTGTAAGATCTTCTGCTCAGCCTTGATATCCTTTAGCTAGAAAAATACAAGATGATGGAGGCATTTACTAGACCTGAGCACCTAATCAAGTAAGCTTCGAATGCCTCCTGACTGGGGACCTTTAGGCTAAGTAGACTAGTTAAGTGATTTTTAAAATCATGCAAGAAACTGTTCAGGTAAATATAATAAATGGTCTCATTTATATTCTTTTGGTCTCATTCATATTCATGGACATGCCTCTTTTGGGTTTTTGTGTTGTAGAATAAGAGAAAATTGTGGCCATGTTTTTGTCTGGATTTGTAGTATAATATTTTTAAAATATCTTTAGCAACATTACTTATTGTATTAATTAATAATATCAGATGTTAACTTTTAAAAATCTGAATCAATTTTAACAAAGTAGGTTAACATACATACATACACACACACACACACACATTGTCTATACCGTTTTATCCTGTATACAGGGTCATGGGGGCTTATCCCAAGAGACTTAGGGCACAAGTCGGGGTACACCCTGGACAGAGTGCCAATCCATTAAAAGGCACACACACACCAAACGTATTCACACACTACAGGCAGTTTGGAAACACCAATTAACCAAATCTGTATGTCTGTGGGAGGAAAAAAGAGTATCTGGAGGAGACCCACCAAGCATGAGGAGAACATGCAAACTCCATGCACACAGACCGGAGACAAGAATTGAACCCTCGACCCTGGAGGTGCGAGGCCACAGTGCTAACCACAAAAAAAAAAGAAAAATATAGAAATCCCACAGAAGTTTCCAAACGTGGTTCTTTGCCTGATTAAGGCAAATTGATTCTTTCAAAATATGATTCTTTGCCATACATTGATATATTAAAATCATTTAAAAGAGAAAAGCATTAAAATATAGTATTTCAACTTTTGAAATAAATTAAAGAAATAGTTTTTGGTAATCCCAATGGTTCTTAGTCATTATTTTGAAATCAAGAATTGCACAACTGCAAAAGAAAGTTGCTAACATTATTGCATTATAACATGAAACATTTAACAACGTGAAATATAATACTATGGAAGAAAAAAATCTAGATATTAAAAATATTAAGAATAAATATACTTATCTTCATGAAATGTACCCCAAATTATAGAATGATTCTGAATGTGTCATGCAGAGTGATCATTTAATAAGTTGATATGCATGTCTGCTTGTGACAGAAGATTGATATTCAAGGTGATACAAATGGATTGCATGGCAAAAATTATTAATATTTTTTTTCTGGGAGACTAGGGTATTACAAGATGTCAAAATTAATATCTGTTGACTGTCCTTTAGAGTTAATAGTTGTTCAATTCACCTCACAGGTGACAGTACTGCTAAAGCTACAACCACTGTGGTATTACTGTAATAATAGTGACAAGAACTTAAGTGAGTAACTATGAGGAAATAAATTGGAATGTGAAAGTTAATGCATTAGCTGAACAATTAAATTTTAGATAACTATGGACATGGTCACAAAGCAGTTTTACTAAAATCTAAATATAAAATTGAAATTTATCGGTAATAAGCAAACTGGAGGTGAAGACAGCAAGGAAAAACTCGCTGAGGAAGAAACCATGAACAGAACCAAACACAATAGGGAACCCACTGACGCCGTAAACACTAACACTGAGATCCCCAAGTAACCCACACTGAGGAAAACCTTTCTGAATAACATGTTGCTGAGGATTGCTTTGTCACCTGCAGCAGACGCCAGCTGGAGCGGTGTTTCAGCATAGTTCTCGGCTCCATCCTGCAACGCCCCCTCCACGTTGGCTCGAGCATCCAGTAGCAGCTAGCATGATCAGGTCATAAGAGACAAAATGCATCATTTTCATTTTCAAAGTGTTCCACTTCACTCGCTGTGTGTTTCTAAGACTTGTTCTTTTTTTTACATAGTGTGCACTACACTACTGCATAAAATTTAAATACTGCATTAAATTACTGTAGCGTATAAACACAACTGTATGAACGTAAGAAAAGAAAGTGTACAGACACATGCATCTTGACAGATGTAACATGACTTTCCATCTCGCGGAATTACAGATGTGTAACTGGGTGAGCATAATATTTGTATACAGATGTTCCTGTAACATGCTACACAAGCACTTTCTGATAACTTACATAAACCTATAAAAGCTTATCCTGATTAGAGTCCTTTTGTCAATGGCTGCCAAGTTAATGACATGGATATAGAATTTTATGGCATATTTTATGGTTGATTTAGTGAATAAAAAAAGACAAGGCACTGGAAAGCCAGCAGTTCATACAAATGCAATTACCTTCACCCTCATCAGATGTGTAATTACCTGAAAGACAATGTCCTGTTACATCTGAAAGAATATATATATATATATATATATATATATATATATATATATTCCCAGTAGTTACATTCAGGGTTGCAACATTAAAATGGCAAAATCAATATTAAAATAAAATAAAATAAAATAAAATCGAGAAATAAAATAAAAGCAGCAACAAATTTTAGCACATACACTACCTCACACCACAAGCAGCAAAGCTAGTTGACTCAATTAATGTATCTTATGGCTATTTTATAACGCAGTTGTTTTAACAAGGACACACATAATACTGTATACAGTGTACAACATATATACACACACGCTGTATACAGTACATTACTGGCTACTCCTTATTTCTTCATCTTTCATAGTTGTTTACATAACAACCTCAGCAGCAACCTCATTTCCCCTCTCATCTGTTCCATCCACTCAGCATTCAGCATCACCAGTATACTAATCACCGCCTGATCATCCGTCGGCATATGCACCTGTTTCTCAGTGGTTCATGCCTTAAGATAGATTTTATTTATTCTTGAATGATTCACACGTCACTGTGAGGCTTAACGATCAAAAACAATTCCTTAAAACTGGTCAGGTACAGAGACTGGACTGCCAAAAACTTGCCAAAAATTAAACCTAAAAAAGACATTCATGCTTTGGGCTCCATTCTTCGATACTACATTAAAAATCCAAGAAAGTCTGGCTCAATGTGGCATGACTCAAAACTTTTGCACTGTACTGTATGTTTTGTCACCAGTATATCAAATCACTGTCCTGCTTTCAGTTCACATCAACTATGCTGGGAGTCAACCACAAAGCTTCTGCAGACCAGAAATGATTTGTCTTGTGCAAATATGTAAAGCAAAACTAACTTATCATCCAAGTGTTGTTAATTGGCTTTTACTTTTATTTTGACTTGTTTGAATTGGATAAAAATTGCAAATAAGACTCTCTTGTAGTGATTGAGCCAAGGGTCCATTGGTTACACTCCAATTTGTAGTTGCAAAACAAAGTGTGTGGAAAGCAAAAAAGTTACAGTTACATGACAGTTTGTTTGGGTGTATAAAAAAATGGACATGAGCATATATTATATGTTTTACTGCAATTAATAACCAGAGCTCTGTGGTAGTATTACTTTCCAGAAATGCTGAAAAGGAATGTTTTTATTTAATCTTGTTTATAATTAAATCATCCCTCATGTGTTTTTTTTTAAATAGTCAAACTAACTGATCAATTAATAGATCAACAGATTCATTGATTGATTAAAATAATAGTTAGTTGCAGCCCTAGTTACATTGGGTAATTTATGCATAATGACACTGCTACTGTATAAGACACTTTTATATAAATGAGACAAAATTAATTAATTCAGCAGTTCTAAACTTTACTGTAGATCTTACTGAGCACCTGAATGATGTGTTGGTGATCTGGCCCATGCATTTCCACAGTCTACCGCTAATCTGACTTGCTCAATGGCAATCTCAATGCTAAAATGAGAAGGAACCAAGGGCGGCAAGAGAAAAAAAACCAATCCAAAAAATATATATATATATCTTTTTCTTAAGAAAATGCTTTCATTTGTAGGGAAACTCAAAGTAAAAAAAAAAAAAAGCAGGTGGATTTCGCTTCAGTGATAAAGCTTCTGCGTTCTTAAGAGATCAAACACTCCAGACTCTATGCGTTCTTATGAAGTTCATGCGATTTTAGTAGAAAACATGTCCTGCTATGCTGTTTACTGACTCATTAAATCCAACCTCAAGAGGTACATCCAGTCCACAGCAGCATTTTTTGCCATTATTATTATGATGGTGCATAATAATAATAATAATAATAATAATAATAATAATAATAAGTAGTAGTAGTAAGGAGAGTGCAGAGATGGAAGGGATTGCATTTTTTTTTTTTGCATCATTACTACCTGCACGACAGGGACGTGTCCGTGCAACACGGCGAAAGTGAGTGGTGTCCCCTGCCTGGTGTCAGGATAAACTGAGGGGTGTCTGTGTATTGAGCTGGGAACCTGGGAAGTCATATAGGGGAGGTTGAGGAAGAGAAATTGCATTCAGCCATTAAACACTGGAGTTAAGTTGGACGTGGAAGAAAAAAGAGAAGCAAGGAAAAAATGTAAAGGAATGACTGAGAGGATTGTTTAAGCAGGAAAGTTGGAGGCAGCTTCCCCCCCCCCACCTGCCCCTACGCTAACCTCAGACAGTTGAGAATAGACTTATGAGATTTTTTAATAATATAAATCCACTCCATGCTGACAACTAGCCTTCCCTTTCCTCACTCTCCATATAATAACTCACACATATCCCAGTGCTTTAGCCAGAGACCTGGCCATAATCTGCAAGGTTCTTTGCAAGTTTTAAAGGTATTGACAGATAGACTGGAGGAGAGATAATTGGCAGAGAGCGCAAATGCTGGAGGACACGCTAAGGAGTGACTCATAAGCAAGTGCCAAAAGCAGCGGAATTAACTTAAACATCCCCCTTTTAGGCTGTGCTTTATATCTTTTTATTAATCATATACTGTTACATAAAGCAGCTATCTAGAGTTATAAATACTGACATTGACTGCGTTAAAATGTTGCGTACTGTATATGGCAGTCTGGGAGAAAACACATCAAAAATTAGGTTTTGCTCTTCTTTTGGTCTATACATACTTTGACACCTTTGAAGTCATTAATATGATGGGTGTTCAGGTCAAACGGGGACTTGTGATGAAATTTCTTGTGAGTGAAAGAATAAAACCGATTGAAATTTACAGAAGACTTCAAAAACAGTCTGTGATGAGACCCGTAGCCGCATTTGAACAATGCGAAGGAAGACTGTATGTCTGTGCATGACGATCCTGGCCCGAGGAGCCCAGTGCAGTCGTTCATGTGAACATTTAGCAAGTGAAACACCTGGTCGACTAATAACCTTATGCCAACTTGCAGAAGAGACACTGTGTGTGGGATCCATACATACGATCATTCACAAACACCACTTGCACATTTCAGGAGTTCTTGCCACTTCCGCTATCACTCTAAGCGATTTCCACATGTTTGGAGATCCTGGGGGGCCAGCGTTTCAGACGTGAAGGCAGTCCAACTTCAGCATACTGAGAAAACTTTCTACCATAAAGGTATGTAAGCATTAGTGAAACACTGGGATAAGCGCATTAGTGTAGCAGGGGATTATATAGAGAAATTAAGCTAGTTTTTAGTCTCATATCTGTGTTCTGTTATTCTGAAAAATCAATAGTTCTAGTTTGACTTGAACACCCCTCATAGATATCACCAAAAGAGAGTTAAAATGCATGTACTTGGTAACTGTACTTGGTTAGTACAATTTTCACCATCTTCACATTTAGAGGTAAGTGGAATTTGAAATGCTATAACTTTACATGCAAAAAAAAAGACACATTTCAGCTGAAGTATAACTGTACTTTTCAGAATTATACAGTAAATATTAGAAAATGCCAACATTTCCCTAACTGGAGAGTTTTCCCAGGCTGCCAAAAATATAACCTTCAGTTCACAGATGCCATATTCTAAATGCGATATTTTAGTGCATTATGAAACAATAACACTTATAACTGAATAGGCACTTGGCATTTTGCTCAAGAGTCACTCCCTCTATAAGAAACCACAAACAGATCAAAACACAGGCAAATCCATAAAGCTGTTTCCATTGCCAAGGCACCTTTAATAAAGTTTGGGCTATATCGGTTCAATCTAAAGGGAACACTGGATGCTTTTGGCTTGAATTGGACCCAATCGGCTAAATGTGTCTCCTCTGTGATTAAATGAAATTAAAAATGAATTTATATTTACATCTCTTGTCATTGCATGCATCAGTAAATTGTCTGTTTTTAAGGTTTAAGCAGACACATTTCGAACCCATGCTCACTGATTATCACTCAGATACTCATATCAAAGCACAATATTGAGTTCTGTGCATAATACAGTAACTACAGTGACTCTAATATGGAAATTGTGTAGTTAAAAGATTGAGAACTATAATTACAGATCTGTGGTGGTTCCTGAGAGCTGATAGGGTTAAATACAGCACTATTCACTGACACTTACTACATGGCATGCTGACAGCAAGAGAAGAACAGGGACAGACATAAAATACTGATACAGAACATTTTACACCTACAAAGACACTCTGGATTACATTTGTAGGATCCTCTGATGTATACTGACCTCGCTATTTATATCAGCCCCGGCGTCCAGCAACATCTGAACCATGGCTTCGTCACCACGGACACATGCGTACATGAGCGGGGTCATTCCCTGCACAAAAGCATATGCAAATAGATATTTATGAGAAGGGATGGAGGTGATTAAAAGCAAAAAAACAATATAAAAAAATGACTCATTAAAATGCAGTCTAGTATTGCATGTGTCACTGACAAAACAAAGCTGATGAACTGGAATGAAAGCACAATGATTACTGATTATACCAAAGATAGTTTGCATTGACAGTAGCCTGCTTCAATAATTATATTTTTAATACATAAGACTTAAAATGGCTATGAAATACTGATTTTAGGATGGAAGGAAACACCAGAAAACAGTTAAAATTATAATTATTGCTATTTTATAATTACCGCTTTACCCAATATGAAGACACTGGGCCAATTAACCTTTTGACAAACATTAAAATATAATAAACCCAATTTCTCAAGAACAATTTTTCACTCAGCATACAACACAAATCATTATCAACAGAAGAAATTATTTTTTACAATTGCAATTTCGTGATAAAGTATCAATAAGTAATCCAGTTATAGAAATACAATCATGCACAGCATGCACTCATTGCACTTGATAATACAGCATCTCTCAGTTTTCATTTACAATGAAAAGAAAATTTTGTTTCACAGACCTCATTTGCATGTTTTCTGTCGGTCTGTGAGAAAATGTATAGACATCATTAGTGTTACAGGATTCTCAAAAATGTCCTCTAATTAGGTTTATCCACTTGTCTCTAAAAACACATAACTTTATTTCCACTTTCCTTATTTATTTCCAAATGCAGCTGGACAATATGCACTCAGACACTTTAGCAGTTTTATAGTGTATACAACAAATTACCCAGCAATTAACACTTAAAAAGATGAATCAACTCCCAGCAGTGTTTATGAGTCTAGTTAGAGTTAAATCAACACTGGGTATTTTACTATGTAGAAGACTTCAGATGACAATCCTAGTTATTTATGTTGTTTATTATTTGAAGGTCATCCAAAGGAGAGATAAAGTGGTAATTTTGGAAGCCCTAACCCTCTAATCAGCAACCCACTGATCCACCACTGCCCCTACAGATTCACATACATACCAGTCTAAAATTACACACTTCAACTTGCTTTATAAGAAAATGTTAAATTTGAATTTAACTGCATTACACACAGTTTAGTTATGAACAGACCTTTCAAATTTTATCTGATTTCATCTAATTAACCTCGGGTTACATCTGTTCAGGTATACTGAATGGCATGTAGCAGGCATATTTAAAAAGCTCACCATATTTTTGATAATTACTAAACTTCAGAGTCTAAGTATTTTGATACCAAATTTGTGAAAGTAAACCTAAAATCCTACAACTAGCTTGCATTTACAATTATGACATTTGGAAGCTGTGCTTATACCTACAGAGCGATTTACACTTAATATTATACATCTAAGCAGTTGAGGGTGAAGGGCCTTGCTCAGGAAACCTGGTAGTGCTGGGGTTTGAACCATGGACCTTCTGTTCAGTAGTCCAACACCTTAACCACTGAGCAACCCCTGCTTGCAAAAATATGCTTTTCATATTATGCACATTAGGGAAAGTATGAAGTGCTAGAGTGAAAACTCCTGCAGTGATATCAATGTAGGAAGCTTAGTAGTAAAGGAAATGAAAATGACCAAAAATAAACTATGGTCTAAGAGCTAAAATAGGTCATTTGTCCACTCTAGACAGATGAAATTTATCAGACATTCAGAATAACACTCGGAGTCGACTCGTTCCTACTCAAATTAGTCCCAGCTGGACTCCAACAATACACACCATTATAACAACCACCTGAACCTCAAGTATGTGCAGTATCTGCAGTGTTTCAATCACTCGTGTCAAAGCTCAACAGCTGGACCGTCAGCTAAAACTAGAGGAAAGAATAACCTGAGACACAAATGAATTCATTTAATACACTTTGCATATTTTTCATCCTTCTTCAGTAGGCTATATCCGGTAAAATATAAGCAACTGCATATCTTCTTGTTCCTATAACTGCAACCCAGGCACGATTTATGACAGAAAGCAATAAAATGCTCTCCCAAGTGAATAAAAAAGAAAAATAATCTACCTAGACCATCTTCTTTGGGGTAAAACTGATATAGGTTATCACTGTTATCACTTTTCCAAAGTAATATATGCTTCAGATTTACACATCATGTTGCCTCAGAAAAGGTGAGACTTCTCTACCAAGGTTAGAACTTTTTGTTTCTTGGATCTTTCCAAAGTCTACCCAAATTGTTTACATGCAAATTCGAATCCATAAGCCAGTTCTTTCTTTTATACGACAACTACCAACCAACCAGGAGGATGAAGCCTAACACATGCTTCCTCCAAGACAGAATTCCCAGCTATTGTCATTGAACTTGCAATCTCATAAAAATAGGAGATTAGCTGGGATAGCTGAGTTTAACTACAGCAAATCACAGTCTCATCGTCTATACCACTTAGACCTGTATACAGGGTCGTGGGTGCCTGGAGTCTATCCTAGAAGACTTAGGGCATGAGGAAAGATTTACACCCTAGAAAGGGTGCCAATCCATCTCAGGGCACACACATAAACACACTCACACACTACAGGCAATTTGGGAAGGCCAAGTAGCCTAATCTGCATGTCTTTGTACTTTGGAAACTGAGTACCCCAGTAGGAAACCCACCAATCACAGGGAGAACATGCAAACTCCATGCACACAGAGAATTGGGGATTTGAACCTAAACGTGGACCCAGGAGGATTGAAAGGCGACAGTGCTAACCACTAAGCCACTGTGCCACCCACAATCACAGTAGGTTTAAATTCTTCCCAACCTGACTATCACACCATGCCCAATATGCATTAAAATAATAATAAAAAAAAAAGCCTATCAATATATTCACAAGACTATTTATTTTCCATGAGAGAATTAGGAATATTGTAACACAATTTAGTAAGCCAGTTAGAACTACATATATCTGAGGTATTGCATCTCAATTTCACTACTTACAGTAGAAAATGAGTTGGTTTGACAGTCTAAAATTTTTATAAAAATTTGGTGCAGGAAGGTATAATTATCCAAATGCAATCTTGCGGTGCATCAAGTAAATGTCACGACAAACGGTGACCGTGGACTGTACAAGTGAAAGAACTTGGGCTAAAGTTCTTGGAGGCTCCTGCTTTGTGTTTAAAAGCCAGGATCTCCATAAAACCTTCTTGGGTAGGAGTTGTGGAATAGAAAGGAAAGGATAAGAAGGTGGTGGGTGCAGAAACCATCATTAGTAGAGAAAGAAACAGATGGGAATTTAAAGGAAGTTAATGAGAGGCTTCATGCTTTCTCCCAGGCTTCAGTTAGACTATAACTCCTATTGTAGCTCCTTGCTTCAGCTTCATGTTCAATAGGTCAACTTCTAGTGTAATGCACAGTCCTGTAAAGACTTCATAAAGTTTCAAGTGATTAAAAAAACAATTTTTTTCAATAAAAGAATCTTCATGTGTGCAGATGGTTATATTTTAATTACACTGTAATTTGAGTTTTTTTTTCTTCCCAGCTCAGTTATATTTTTGTACATATCTATCCCCTGACATCATTTAAATCCATCATCGGCCTTGTTATTTATTTTCACAATATATCTTTACCACACTGAAAGAAATTATTCATATACCGACATATATAAATTAAAGGCATAAATTTTCACTCTAGTAAAAGATATAAAACTTACTTAATAAAATTAAGTACAGTAAATTCACATTAATTTGTATTAGTAAAATGTATATAAATATATAAAAGCTACACATGGCCATGTTTTTATTGTATTAATATTAAAATTTGTATTGTACTATTAAAAGAAAATTTCACCAGTAACACATTAAAAAATTAAGTACAGTCCTTCAGGAAGCCTGGAGAACTCTTTCTCAAGAATACATTAAAAATACAAAAAGGTCTGGCTCCTTGAAAGCAAAATATGAAGACATGAGGGCTGGCTTAGGACTTCTGCACATTACTGTATATATTGATAATTAGTGTGGATTTTTTTTTCATTTATTTTTTACCTCAAGCTAAACATCTTTAAGCTAAAAAAAAAGAAAAAAAGAATTATGTGAGTATCTCTAATTTCTCCCCAGTGTACTGAAAGGAATGGGAAAAGATCCCTGTCAGGGTATTTAAAGTACCGCCAGAGTCAAGACATGAACTGCTGGTATCCATTTGGCCCACAGGTGGTAATAAACTCCAACTCAAACAGTGGCTTGGACGAATCTTAGAATGAGGGATATCAGTGTGCTTTTCTGAAGAGATTCAAGCATTCCTGACACAACTTCAGAAGGGCTGCATATAAATCTGTCACTGCACCATCAAGACCTTCAAACAGTCAACAAGGAGGTTTTTCTGATTAGATAGGACCTACAGTAGGTTTTCCTCGCAGTAGATTGTTCTATAGTTTCTGTAGAATTGATTAAGAGTGTATGTATGAGTGTATGTACAATGCCTTCAGCATTGTTTTATAATGTAGAAAAAAATAAAAACCACAGAGCATCCACAAAAATACTGTATGAGGTAAAACATTCCCTACATTATTTATAAAAAATTCTAAAAGTTCAATACTGCTGCTTCCATGCAGGATTTTCACTTGATGTACTACAGCAATAAAACTGGTGATACCTGTCATATCATATGAATATGTGTTGTGAAAATATTACAAATTATCAACAGACAGCACTAAACATTTGCAGTTCTTGTCATTACAGGCACGTCAAAACTGTGTTTGTGTGTGCATCAGCAGATCTGACCTGTTCGCTCATGCTGTTTAGGCCATCAGGTCCCAGAAGATTGACTGCTTGCTTAACGAGGTCAGTGCGACCGCAGTTAAGCATCCGAAAACCGAGGTCCTGCAGAAACTTAGCCTCAGTGGAGGCTGCATCTAGCTTTCGTGTGGCACAGAAGCAGTCGTCTGCTCTACAAAAGACAAGTATAATTGTAATGACCAGTGTAACATTAAGAAAGAAGAAACACAAAGAAGCAGAGCTGTGGTTTATGTCATTACTTTTAGTAAATGTAGCAAAAAAATAAACCTATTGTATCCACTGAATAAAGTTGTATGATTAAAATTATTTAAAAGTAAAAAATATTACCCACATTGGTACACATGTGTAATCATATTTATTGAAAACGGAGGTGTTAATCTCTAAATAACCTACTTTTATCATTGAAATATCATTAGCTTAAAGTTTATCTTATTTGATTAAAAGCATATTAGCTTTGATAATTGTGGTACTTTAATAATAATAATTACATTACTGTAATAAAATTTGAAAATCTAACATTTCCTGGCTCTCCTTCACAGGAGTCCACTGATCCCATTTTGAAAACAATGGATTGGAGCTGAACTCTGAGCCTAATTTCTTCATTGTAGTTATTCAACATTACAAATGACACAGAAAGACTAACAGCTGCAAGCTATACTAAATGCATTTGATTTCTGAATTTGAGTTTTATGAATTTTGGCTGCAAGTGAATTTGCAATCTTGTTCTTTTAAAGTATTTCAATTATAGCTAAATAAATTAAAGATTCTTCAACTTTTAAGTGACTTTAATTCCTGCTTTTGATTTATTGACCTGTGACAAAATTACTGCAAGATACTGCAGTTTTTTCATAGGTAGATAGCAAGCTAGCTAGATGAAATGGTTAACACTTGCTAGCTAAATCACAATTATCTTTGCACTGTAGTTCTAGAACACACAAATAGTCGGTTTGATTGTTCATTCAGGTACTATATAGTGGTTAATTTTTCATCAAAAATATGATGATTAAAAAGGCACAATTTAGCAAGCTAGCTACTGTATACAGATACATGCATATGAGAGTAAATATTTAGCCTGCTAACTGCATCCACAAATTAACAAAGATAATGGGTGAATGTGAATTTCCCCCATACATACATACATCTGGCTTTTAGTTCAATCAAGACCTGCTGGTATCTATGAAAGTATTTCCCATATATTAACTCCTACTCTTGCACATCAATTTTTATGAATTGTTTTTTCAAAGTATCTCTTCACCTCTGCTAGGTGAAATCTGCTGGACTGCTTGCAAGTCATCAATATTCATAAACAGCCAACCACATTCATTAATATTTATAAATATATTTTGAAATACATCTACTGTGTTGAAAAAAATAGGCACAAAATACTTAGCTGTGAAAAAGGCAAGGAGTTTAAATCTTAGTTTATCACAAATTGCTGGCTTTAATTTAAGGACAACTTAGTCACCAAGATGATGCTAACATACACTAGTAAATCAGCTAGCTAAATGCTAATGAGATTAACAACCAGATATATATTCCATGTCAATACAGGTAGGAATCTTCTTTAAAATGATTGCTTTGTGCTTTTTCCTAAACTGAGCAGAAATATGCTGATTCATTATTTAATGTAATGAAACTCAAAGTTAAATCAATAGCTAGAAATCATACTGCCATTTGTTTTTAGTGCTGTCCTGAGAGAAATGTGCTGTGCTGTGAAGATAGAAAGTGGGAAAGTAGTTGGGAAATGACCTAAAAACAAACTTTACTCGCTGGTTATGGAGATTGTTGTCTTTGGGCAATTATATTAGTTGCAGCAGAAATAGTACATATGTTTAAGAAAAAATGCTGAGACTTGCCATTTTCAGTTTAGAATTTGCTATCTAGCACTGTCAATTCTGTTGTTAGTTTTTTTCGGGGTAAAGTAGCTCAAAAAGGTTTTCAAGAAATTGCCAGCTGGTGTCAAACTTATTATTTACCTATTCATACCTTGTATAATAATTTGCTTATCATACTGTGTTTGTGTGGGGTAAGTGTGGGGTAAGTGATCAGTGAAATGTCATTGGAAATAACAGTGATCATGGATTTGCTGTTGGGAACAATGATAATCAGGGATTTCTTGTATTTGTTGTTAGGAACAATAGAGATTGGCCATCGGGAACATTAATGATCAGTGATAAGTTGGGAACAAGTGCAATCAACAAATGGTTGACGGCAACAGTGGTGCTCAGTGATAGGTTGTTGGGAACAAGAATGATCAATGATTGACTGTTGGGAGCAGTGGCGTACAGTGTTTAGTGATTAGAAGCAATGGTGAGCTCAGTGATTGACAGGAACAACTGCAGTCAATGATTAGTTGTTGTAAAAAAAATAGCGATCAGTTATTGGTTGTTGTGAACAATGGAGATCAGTGATTGGTTGTTGAAACCAGAGATGATCAGTGAATAGTCGACAGGAACAATGATAAGCGGTGATTGGTTGCTTGGAACATTAAGGGTTTTTGGAAACAATATCTACCAGTGATTGGTTGTTCTTCACAAATAGGCCTATCTATTCCAACTGATTTTCATGATTTTCAGAGTAAAGAAATATGATTCAATTTTTTACAATTTTACATCATAACAACTCAATTAACACTGGGTCATATTGTGGTCTCACATGTCCAGGGTCACTGATTCAATCCTGAGCTTTATTTACTGTTATCCATGGGTCTGTGGATTTTCTCTGGGTTCTCTAGGGTCTTCTTATGTCTCAAAAATACAATGTCTCTGAGGAAGAATATGTATTTAATGTGACTCTGAATAGGATAAGCCAGTTACTAAAGATGAATAAAAATATATATATTCTAAAATAAATATACTAATATGAATTGTATGCATCCAACATGTACTTAATTTGGAAATAAATATGGGTATCAATGAAGTGGTACCTCCAAATTCAGTTTGATATTAATACAGATACCTTAATTTTGTTGCTTTTCTATAGGCCTGTTTACCAGAAAACAGCAGCATTTATGTTTCTCTGCTGTGCAGTTAATGGCTTGTGTGCACTCTAATAACCCCAACATTAAAACCGCTGAGTGCTGAACAGGAAGCCTGGCACTTACTGATTTCAAGTGAAGTTTTATTTCAACAAACTAGTGCCAGGGTAAGAACAGCCCTAAAGCCATGCTTTGTTTATTTGGCAGGATTAGAACATTTGTCAAACATCTCTTAAGCGAAAGCTGCGTTAGTCATTTACATAGCACTTCAAAGTCTGCCACTGTGTCAGTATACTGAGGTATCTGGTTCTCATTCATTCATCGTACACATCGTATGATAAGTGACTATCATAAAAATGGTCTAGACCCTATTTCGGGAACAATGGGAATGAGGCAGAAATTCAAACTCAAAGGTAACATTTACACACTTATTGTCACCTCACTGTGATGTAGCATAGACAATCCATGGCATATGTTATACAAAAAGTTTCTTTTTTATACTTTTTTTATAAAAACAAATTTGTCTTATTTCTATGATACAGTACAGTAATTTTACGAGTAATATGAGGTGTTCAAGTCATTGTGCAGAATAACAGGACACAATTATGTGAGTAAAAACTAACAAACAAAAAAAACCTTTTACTTCTCTATATAATCCCCTGTTACACTAATCCCAAACTAATGCTTGGATACCATTAAAGGTAGAAAGTTTTCTCAATATGCCAGAGACTTCTTTCTTCATGTCTGAAGCCCTGGCCTCCCAGGAAACTCATTTAATGGCCAAACCATGTGGAAATGGCTAGGAGCGAGGTCAGGACTTTACGGGGGAGTGGCAATAACTCCCAGCTGAGTTCCTGCAAATGATTGTGTGTATAGTTCCCGTAGACAGATCTGTCTCTTCTACGATTTGGTGACAAGTTGTCTATCAATTTTCAAGGATCAGGCGTTCTACTCATTGAATGTTCGTGGGAACGACTGCAGTGGGCTCCTCGGCTGGGATCGTGATTCACGGACACACAGCCTTCTTTAAAATGTTTGCGCTATGAAAATCTTTTACTGAGGCTTACGTAGCATTACGTAGTGTTCTGTAAATGTTAATCGGTTACACCTCCATCACTAGTCATTTCATTACAAGTCCTGGCTTGACTTAAACAACGCCTCGTAGTATCCGTACAGATTTATTAACCCTACATTCTTGCAAATTTCATTTTGATGAAAACATTTATTTTTATACAGTAACTAATAAAAGATCTAGGGTATTTAGGTATTATTAAAGACAGTGATTTTTTTTCAAATTGCAATTTCACTTTATAAACCATATATTATAAATCAGCTCTTCATGAAGGTTTTGTAGTTTTATTTGTTCCCTGGATAAGCAGACGTTGTACAGTATAAACACAAAGCACAAACTTCTGAGGGTTAAAATCAGTAACTCTCACAAATTCATTGTACTCTGTTTCATCTGCAACTATACCATGCGATTTTCTTTGCTTTGGGTTCTGCTTTTGGTATCCACACTTGTCTTGTCATTGATTAATTCCCTGATTATGTTATGCATGTCTGGTTTTCACCTCATCGATATACTGCTGACAGTAATGAATTAGCAGCGATTAAACCTTTAAACCCCACAGAACCCGTCAGCAGAGTCAGACAAACATTTCCTATTCAAAGCAGTTCCTTAAAATACGTCTTGAGGGTTACAATCTCATCTGTCACGGCTAAAATATAAGTGTACGTGTGAAAGATCTATAATTACTAAAACTGTCCTTTCGTCCATCATGATGACAGGAAAAAAAGTAATAGCAAATCATAATCTTTGGAATCTACATTATTTGCTCCTTGTAATTATGACCCACAGGATATTACAGGTAAGAAAATGATATTTTCTGAAAATTCTGAAAGCACAAGGTAAGATAAACTTAAATATATCCAACAACCCTTTGTGTTCGTGACATTTGAATTCCATACTTACATTCATTCTTTTACTCCTTTATTAAATTTGCCTGCGGGGAGAGCTTTTTACTGTGAACACCGACCGTGTGAATAATTCCAAATTATTTATCATGCCAGAATAGTTGAGGTTTAACTTAATAATGACACAGAATCTGTGTTTGATTAAAAAAAAAAACAACAAGAAAAAGTTGGTGGGAAGGTAGAAAATCTTTTAGATTTAAATTCTAAAGCTTTTTCGACTTGATAAGTTATGCAACATCACCGTTTTTCTGAAACGTGGACTCTTTAAAACTTTGCCAAAACTATATTCAGCTCCAAGACTCAGGTTCAGACCCAACCAAATAGAAAATCTCATGAAAACACCTGCATGTGCGTCCAGCATTATTTCATCCAGACTAAAAAAAAATAAAAATACTGATTCAAAGTCCGCTCATTTGAACTCACGCTGGCCAATAAACCGAGGGAGCTTGAGATTTTTATCTTATTGTATAACTCAAATTCATGCACGCTTGAGATTAGACATAAAAAAAAAAAATCGCAGGCTTTCTGATTCTTAACATTAAAGCGTTCTGACACTTCACCGCCAACTTTCCACTGTGTCAGTGCCGTGTTTGCTTTTTCTCACATTTAGTTACATTATCATTCTCAGAGCAGGAAGCCTAACCACCCATACAGTAGATATGTATGATCTGTGTGTATATTTCGATTTTTTCCATACATACATACAAGAGTATCTTTTATGGTGCCGAGCTGCAACTTACTTCAGCTGCCGCGGCTCGCAGTCCACTCCAGGCAGGAGCAGTCTAGCGGCCTGTCTCACATCATCACTGTCTACAGAAACGCTCAGCCGGTGCTCAGTGTGTGCTACAGCCACCCGGATCCACTCCATTAGTGGAGGCAGCACGATGAACGGCCTGGAAGAGAATGAACAGCCAGAGGGGATACATGCTGAAATAAGCATCTTATCTAAGTGTTCCAACTGTACTGAGAAAAATAATTAACAAACCAAAGTTCAGCATACTAAAGAGATAATACAACAGTTTCTGATTTAAAACAAGTAATTATTTAATCAAAGTGTGGGCATTATATCCTGACAGGTCAGGTACGTGACAATCATGAAAAAAGAGGAGATATTCACATTTCTTTCATGTGCTAATAATTACAGGCACTAAGCTGTATCAAATTAGTACAGCTCAGAATCTGGATATGAATATTTAAAAAATGCTGAATGTGTGCTGATTTTAATTTCTTTGTGAGAGGCTTTCAGTCCAGACAAGGAAACTGAATATATCTCTTTTTTT
>JAOVVA010000016.1:11359463-11371490 GCA_028565275.1 Leiocassis micropogon
TCCGCCATGCTGTCAATCAACTTCTGGGCCACACCCTGACTGTTGGCAGCCCATTCTTGCATAATCAATGCTAAGGAATTGTCAGAATTTGTGGGCTTTTGTTTGTCCACCTGTCTCTTGAGGATTGACCACAAGTTCTCACTTAATCACTTTTGCCTTTTGGCAAGGTGCTCCATCATTATTCATGGCTGTGTCCTTAGGCAAAATTGTGAGTGAGGCCACACAGTTGGCTGAAAATGGTCTCAGGGTGCTTTCCTGACACAGGACTGATGGTATATAGGCAAATATGGAAACAAATATGCTTATTGACTACATAAATGCATGTTTTAATTCCAAGTATATATCAGACTTTAGGTCCACTGTGTATTTTAGTACAAAAACTTGAAGTTTACATGTTAATATCATAATAAAAGATACACACAGATATTGACTTTGCTTTCTGAAAATTGATCATTATAATCTTAAATACATAACATTAATATTATATATTATAATAAAATATTAATGTAGAAGTCATTTTATTATTTCAATATTCTGAAGGCATCCTACAGCAGTTATTTGCATGTGCCTAAGACCTGCGCACAGTAGAGTAGCTATTAAGTTTTCCTGAGCATCCTGTAGAACCAGTCACAATTCTTCTGAGGACTTTGACTGTCTTGCTTCTTTTTCTTCATGCAAAAAAAAATTATGCAGTTATCTGTCTTTTTTGTTGTTGTTGTTGTCTGTCATAATACATGATATATTTATATGCCATACATAATATGCCACTTGGCTTTTTTGGCATACAAATATTTTTCTGTGACATAGAATTTTGTGCTGAAATCCTAATGGCTGAAAATAAATATTGAGTCAATAATAATAATAATAATAATAATAATAATAATCATGCCCATGACTTGGATATTTTTCATGACAATCTTCCTTTGTGGCTAAATATCTTAAAATCTAAGAATTGTCAAATAAAATAAAAGCATACATCTCGATTTACCCACGCTCTGAGGGATATTCTTCTCCCCCTCCATACCATTGCATAAGCAAACAAGCTTTTATGTGTACCAGTGAATCAATCAGGTCCAGAAATCCTGAGCACCAACATTAGGCAGTGTACTTTCTCTGAGTAATTTTATTTGCTGCATTGAGCTCAGGCAGCGAAGTCTGCAGTGTGAGGAAGAAACAACACTGCAGTAGTAAATTAAAGAAGAAAAGTGTGGGGAAGAAACAACACTGCAGAGGAAAATTAAAGAAGAAAACATTTGAGTGTAGGCCAATGCATTTCATCACAGATCACCTACAAAACCTTTCGGAAAAAAAAAAAAAGGAAAAAAAAAACGCCATATGTTCAACTGCTTCAGTACTACATGTATGACATTATTACCATTTGGAAATAAGTCTGTCTGTCTATCCATCCATCTACTTAACCACTCACCAAACAGCTTATAAGGGACATCTACTCATGCTTGAAATTATCCAATCCGCCGATTATGTAGAGGCAGCAGAGTGCAGAAAAACATACGAATACAGGTCAAGGACTTTGTTAATGAGCACATAAAACAGAATGAAGAGAAATAGTCACTTAAACTGTGGTTTGGTTGTTGGTGAATGACAGCTGGTTTGAGTATTTTACAAACTGTTCAGGTAGCACTGTGGCATTGCACATCCTCGGTTCAGGGTTTGCATGCTCTGCTTTTGCTTAGTGGATTTCCTCCAGGTATGCCGCTTTCCTCCCACAGTCCAAAGAAATACAGATTAGACTAATTGGCATTTCCAAATTGCCTGTCGGGTATGAGTGAGCATGTGAGTGTGTGCCCTATGATGGTCTGACACACTTCATCCAGGGTGTATCCCAGCTACTGTAGTGCCTGAGTCCCCTGGGATAGGCTCCAGACCTCCTGGGACCCTCTATAGGATAAGCACTATAGAGTTGAGTGAGAGAAACTGGTCATCTACATCATGCTTAACCTTTGCTTACAGACATTTGGAGCTAAAGTTTATTTAAAACACAAATAATGTTTAATGTTTAGTTTTTAAGTAGTTGTTTTTTCCTTTCAAAACCCTGATTTTTCAAGTCTTTTCTTCTCATGTCTAACAAGGTTAAAGACACGTGTTGAGGTTCTTGGAAACTCCTCTTTTAAAACATTATAAGCTGCTAGATTTGGATGTTCCTCGTTTCTTTCATTATTTTGTTAAAAAGCTCTAACTATGTATAAGACTTGACCTCCTAGTAAATGCACCTAACTTTTGAGATGAAGCATCCTGTTTCTTTGCAGATTTCAAAGTGGCATCAATCCTCCAACCTCAACCCCCAACAGATCCAAAGCATGACCAATTTCTCACCACATTTTATTGTGTACCAGGTGTTTTTCCTTATGTACTGTATGCAGTATACTGGTGTTGCCAAACATGCTGATGGTGTTCACGCCAGAACTGGATTGTATTCTCAACTGACCACAACACACAGCTCCAAATTGGAGCTTCTTTAATTGCTACTGTTGTTGTAGATCAGGAACTTCATTTTATGCTCTCTCTCTCTCTCTCTCTCTCTCAACATCACAGGGTTATAAAGTTGGCATTGAATAGATAGAACATAAAAAAACAATGAATAACCTAAACTGCACCATTTTAAAACTGTGATCTCTGAGGCACATTTCTGCTTTCTGCACCATTTTACTTACTATCCATTAGCAGACTACCATTCCCCCGTTCCTAGCCCACCTTCTTCAGGCAATATGTCCATTTTCAGATACATTTTCAACTGTTTCAGATTTGAACTTTTTTTTTTATTATGCCTTTTACAGTGCGTAATTCTGTTTTAACTGCTTATGTCTTTTTGTATCCATTACTTGCTTATACATGTCAGCAACCATCTGTCTCTCTCTCTTTTTTTAAGTGCAAAGTCATTGTTTGTTGTGGTGCTACTTACTGTAAATGTGTGCAAACCTATATTTACACCCAAAAGAAACAGCTATAGGCAATAATAGAGTACCTTTGTAGAGAAATTTATAAACAATAAACAAGCAAGGGTTGGTTCAATGAAATCAGCACAATATGTGCAATACAAACTCGTGAAACACTACATTATATTTGTCATTTAAAATAATAATAATAATAATAATACAAAAAGGTAAATCACCTTCTGCTGCTACGGAGTGATTCACTCGAAAGAGGCCGCGAATATTCTGTATTAACTCTCGCTATGATGAAGCAACATGAACCCCCCCCCCCAAAAAAAAAAAAAAAAAAAAAAACGCTAAATACTTTGACGTTTGTGTAATCGATTGCATTACATGCGCTGCTGGAAGTAATCTTCGTTTTCTGCCAGACACATTTCGACATGGCATGCCATGTTTCTGAAGTTGCTGAGAGAAAGGGTATAGCGTTAAACGGCGCAATGGCTGTCTGGCGCCTACCATATCGGTCCGACTCAGGGGCATCCCAGAATGTTTAAAGCTCCATATATGGAGGAGCACACTTTTACACTTTAGTACTTACTTTGGTTCAGATTGCTTCATTGTAGCGAGAGTTATTACAGAATATTCCGGACCTCTTTCGAGTGAATCACCCCGTACAGTACCTTAAATCTGATACACGTTTATGACATTTGTAAGAAACAATACCTGCTATACAATCATTTTACTTATTTTTATGAATGTTCCCATAATTGTATCTTTTACTGTATATAATGAATCAATGAATAAGTGGATTGACCTTGTTTGGAATTGGAAAAGCATGTTTCATTACTCTTGGCACCCAGCTGTACTGTCAACAAAGAGACTGTAGTAAATCTGAAACCAGACCCGTCTTATCGTGTGATCCTTCATAGCCTGGAGCTTCAAAGAAGCCAAAAAAGACAAAGTCAAAGCAGCCTTTCCCTCCTCACTGGCCTTTAGCCGGCTCACTGGTGTGACGGCAAGCATGGACTCTTTGAAGGTTGGTCTCTGAGGTCTCCTGTGATGAACATTACGCAACCGCAGGATCCTCTAAATCAGTTAGAGCTCAGAGTATTAGCTAATATATGATATCGATCTGTACAGTTATTAAAATGGTGAAACTCTTACGCTTTTAATAACTCGCAGCAAGCTTCTGTTGAAAAGTTATGAGAAGCATCAGGCATAGGATGATGTGCTTTAAGATGAGTTCAGTTCCCAGGGGGTGCTTAATAGCATTCAGTCTGTGGCTGATAGATTTGCTGCCTGGCTAGCTTAGAAATATTATGTCTGACATTTTTAAACACAATGTTATTGCATGAAGGATGAGTACTACACATAAAATGTGACTGGGATGGTAAGACTGATGCTTTGCAATCAAGTTTCATATTAATCAGTGTAGCTATATACACCATAAAACAAACTTGTTGATCAAACAGCCATAAAGCCATATCGATAATGAACTAATAAAAAATTTGTTTTATAAGACACTAATATTGTTAGAATTACTTACGTAAATAATTACTTATGTAAAAAAAATTAAATACTTAAGTATGTACAATGTAAATTCTTTGCTGCATGCAAATTGTTGTGAAATATAATATCATAAATGACCGGTTAATATTTTTATGTCACTGTAATACTGAATGCATTATAATTCTATTATATTATAATTCTACGGTACACATCACCTGGTTATGTCATATGATCAAATAAAAATCATAGAATTGAACGCAGCAGATAATTGTGGAGTCTTCTCATAAATAAATAAAATATTTAAGTCTCATTTGAGTCTCATGTTTCAGTAAGCTTTTCTTCATGTGAAACATCTTGCATCAGGCCACGTTAGCATCTCAGCATGATTTCCTTTCTTATAATAGAACAGCTTGTCATGTCTTATCCCTTACTTAGTAACCTAATGCACTTCAAGTAGCGTAATAAAACTACTACTGAAGAAACTCGGCTCAGTGCATTAATGTGTTCCCTGATGCCTTGATGTTTTCCACCAAAAAAAATCTTCTTGAAGACCATTTGAAAGCGATACACTGGGAACCTTATTAGGTTGTTTGCTGCATGCAAAGAAAAGTGTGTGTTATAAATAATTGTGGTTAACGTACAGGACCTTCCAATGTTCGATACAAGCTCTGTCCGGAAAGTATTCAGCCATGCACGCTTCTATTTCTCTGTTGACCGCAGCCGTTACACGTTCGACATTCTCATGTGGTCCGCTTGGTGCAGGCCTTCCATATCACTTTCAACAGATTCTCAACCATCTTTAAAGCATTCGTGCCACACTTTTTCATTGCACCATCCCCGAAAGCCTTTTGAATCTTTCGAATAGAGGAATTTTTAAGCTTAAAGCAAAATTTCGTTCCGTTGCAGATTCGTTGCGCAACTCGTTCATTCATTTTGAATGCGACGGCCACACAGTACACATGCTCACTCAACGGCGTCTACCGCCCCACTGACTAGTATAGTGAGGTCGTCATTGTTCATGCAAGCACATTCCGGTCCACTCTCCATGGCTGCCAGGCTACATCGATGTCTCATTTTTGTTATATTAACAATGGCTGGACTTTTTCCAGACAGACCTCGTCTGCACATTTGTGGAGAACCGTTCTTTTTTTTTTTCCTGGAAGGCTTTTTCTAAATAAACTACAATGTTAAACTATTAGGGACAACTGTATTTGTTGAACATTTTTTTATATATTTTTAAAAAATATGTATGAAAAGAATCAGGGTAGTGCTTTTGAGTGGCACAACAGAAAAATCACCACGAGATCACAGGTATAAATCCTGATGATTCACAGTTATCTGTGCCCATGAGTCCTAGAAAGCTAAACTGGATGTACTGTAAGGGTGGATGGGATGAATACACTTTCTCTCCGCTGTCAACCACGGCAACAGTAGTCAATCATGGATGCTGTATGTGTTCTTGTATTATGCAGAAGCGGGCGGATAGCACTTTTCTCTGTGTGTGTTACACTGCCCTTCGTGACTATGTCCAAAATCTATTATATTATATTTAGTGTCTATTTTATGTAATGCATGGAACCCATGGAAAGGATCAGAAATGATGTGAAGTTCAATGTGACACTGATCTGGCATTTCGGAACTATTATTTTCTTCTCAATGTACTTTTATTGGTATATAAATAAATTGATGTAATTATATAATAGTTTTTTAACAAGACAACTTTATAGAAATACAGATGCAAAGTAAATGCTTCCTGTAGCCCAAAGCAACAGCAGAAATTATATCCCTGAGACCATTTAAAGAAGAAACCTTGAGAGGAACCAGACTTGAATGAGAACCCGTGGATGGCACGGCGTATCTGTGTATTCATTTATAATTCACAGTGTAATATTAATTGTAACTGGAGGACAGCAGCCATGATTAGTAACCGCTCTGGAACTATACCAGGGATCCACAGAAGGTGATTCACCGGTTATGCCTCACTAGTCGGTAAATGAGTCGCTAAAATAGGTGAGCGCCTTTACGTATGTGGGCGTGTAATTTACAGGCTGCCATATTGAGACTCAAGATTTCTGCCACTACATATGCAGCTCTGTGCTCACTGATCACCATCTCTGCATAATCATCCAAACGGTTTACCTGTAAACAACTGCCAACTTATACTTCATTCCACTCAATCTGTTCAAGAGGAAACTTGACCGGATTGTGCGCAAGATCTTGGACGCCTCTCATCAGTGCAATCCCTGTACATCGAATACATCCAGGAAAGAGGTTTTCCACTTCCCTTTGGCACAACACACAGTTCCTTGATAACTAAAACAAGCTGCTTCAGAAAGTTTCTTTTCTCCTATCCTTCAGAGGCTACAGTAAAGCCCTGGGTCTTTCAGTTCGAACTGCAGCAACGTTTGCACAGACTATACTTTATCACTCTGTACTTTAGCAATTCGCACTCATAATCCTCTATCTGGACTTTTCCAACATTTTCCCTTACACGCCTGCAAAATTTGCATTCACGGAAAACGTACTAATACACATGTTTTTTTTCTATCTTTCACTTATAATCCATCTTGTCATTGCTGTATTACTCACATTGTTAAGCTGTTAACACTTGCAGCATCTCTAGTGCTGTAACATCTGGTTCCAATGCACATCTGGCACAACGCTCACACTCACCTGAACACTATCACAGCTGGTTCCTGTTTATTTTTGACTGACTCTGAGTATTTTAACAACTCAATCATTGCATTTTTTATTTTAATTTTTTTGCCATCGTGTCAGTTATCAAGTCTGAGCGTTATTTCCCGATTGCTCTGACCTTTCAGCTTTCTCGTGTTTTTTATCCTGTTTTCCTGCGTTGCTCTGTTTGTCTGGTAATTTGACCTCTGCCTGTTTTGGACAAAGATTCTGCATGCTGTATGGACAGTTTTACTCGTGTTATCACCACAATTTGCTCACTTGTCATTTCCCACCCACTAATCAGATTTCCTTTATCACACTGTACAGCATCTACCAAACCAGGGAAGGTGAAATATCACATGCTTCCTCTGACACACATGAGGCCTGCCATCCAAATAAATACATCAGTACATTACAAGCCACTTCACACACTCAGGGGAAACCAGACTATCCACCTACATCATGCTACAGTAAATCATAGGCAGCATAGCACACTAAGTGTTTTCTTCTACATTAGTAGATGACGGTAACATAACTTTAGATAACCGGTTAACTGGAATCGCTGCAGTTTAACTTACCACAAGAAATGTAAATTGAGTTTAAACAGCATGTGTGATGGGTTTCAATCAAATGCATATCTGTTAATGTTAGCCATCTTAGCATTTTAGCTAAGCTAAAGCTAAGCTAGCATGTTTGAGCAACAGCCAGGCTTAGTTTGTTCCACCCACTGGCCCATTTAAAGATTAATCAGGTTTAGGCTTAGAGTCAGGTTTAGACAGATAGTAGATAGTAGTAGTTCATCACTATCTTCTAATAAGCTACAAAACTGCTCTTCAAAAAATGTATGGGTCACGTCATGGAGAGATGGTCCAGTTCTTATACAGTCTATGGTAATACATGGTCCTGTGCAAGTTGTTGCTAGACCAATGATGATGTAATCAACAGTTCTCTGACACTTGCACTATGTTATATACATTTAGAAAAAAAGTTTTTTTTTGACCAAGCTAAAATGAAGTCAATAATAATAATAATAATAATAAGAAGAAGAAGAAGAAGAAGAAGGCTTACCACAAAATCATTGCTCTCCACTAAACCTTGTGAAACACACACCAAGGTGCACAGTCTCACACCAATTAGTGCGAAAATGCACACATTTCCACAGTTTTGCTTCCAATTGTTTAGACATAATTAGGAAACAGACGATAGGGACCAGATGGCTGTATCAGATTACAAATAGAAACATTTAAGAGAGCTTGTCAATATCATAACCCTGATTGGAGCAGCCAGGGGTACTGGTGTCTGAGCTCGGCTCATGTTTTATTCATACCAGTCTGTGACATCTCCTACAGTGAAGCCCTGTACAGCTGCAAGACGCCGGGCCATACAGTGATTTGTGCTCTGCTTACTTTAGACCCTCTAAATCTTACTTTCTAATGAAATATTGCACACTATTGTTTACTCCTGAATGTGCGACAGGATATATGCCGTACTGTGAATTATCCATCAGTAATAACAAGAGGACACAGACGGAGCTTGCATGATGAAGCAAAATGACCAAAGCTTTTAGTGTGGAAATCCTGACAGGCTGTGTATTGTTGCAATTTCATCAGTCAGCCAGAATATCCCACTCAGGGTTGTTAAGGTTGTTTGTCATGACATAATTACTTTCCGTAGACAACAAATTAAAGGACCTTTTATAGAACAAATACATAGAAAAATGTTGAACATACTGTATGAAGTGTTATACAGGACACCACACACACACACACATTAGCGTGAGTAAGTCATGAAATTTAAGCTGGAGAATCGCCAATATTTTACATAAAGTAAATCCATTAAGGCCTATTGAAAAATATAATCCAAATGGCATGCTTTGGTCAGAGTCATATTTGTGGGCGTGTACCCATCATATTTGTCTTTTTATTATTCCCCTTTAGATCTTATTTGCTTCCAATGGCTGTGTTCCAAACAACATAGTATCAAAGTAGCCAATGTTAAGAGATAGTGAGATTTTTTTAAGTAAATACTTGTGTATACTTGTTTTTTTGCCTCCATAGAACGTCAAAAAAAGAAGGTTACACATTCTTTTATTAATTCATTCATTCACTCATTCATTCATTCATTATTGGATGGATGGATGGATGGATAGATACTTTATTATTCTTGAAGGAATTACTTGTACTTGAACGTGTACTCTGGTTTTCTCCCACTTTACAAAAACATGCAGATTAGGCTTAATTGGAGTTTCCAAATTGCCGGTAGTGTGTGAATGCACATGTGAATGTTGACCAGAGGTAATCACCATTGGCCTCCATAGACTCTAGTAGGACTACAGAGGTTCCTAGATGGATGGATGGATGGATATCCAGTGTATCTATATACTGAAAGTATAAATCACCAGTAATTATATCAAATTCAAATCAAATTCTAATTTTATTTGTCATATACACAGTCATACACAGTATGATATAAAGTGAAATGCTTATACGACTGCTGTTGACCTCAATATTACAAAAAATAAGAGAATTAAAAAATATATATATTTACATAATATACAGCAATAAGAATAAAAAATAAAATAAAATAGTAGAATAAGATAGAAATATAAAGAAGTTAAAGACTATATAATAAAATGAAATATAATAGAAATGTAGTGTAGTGCAGTGTAGAACCGTGTCCAGTTATTGACAAGTATAATGTGCAAGATTGCAGTTCAAGTTCCCAGTGTGCAAAATGTGCAAATGTTCTGTGTGTGAACGTATGTGTGTGTCCTAGTAAAAAGTAAAAGTTTGCAGTCCTGGGCTGTGCAAAATGTGCAAGCGTGTGAGTGTTAGGTCCTATGTGGTGTTGTGATTGAGAGCTCGTATAGCCTGCGGGAAGAAGCTCCTCCTCAGTCTCTCTGTGTTGGCCTTCAGAAAGCATACATCTTTACATGGTAAAGATAATAATGAAAAGAAAAAAAACGAGATAAAGCAAATAAATAGAATGGACCTAATTTAAAGCTGGCAGTACAACCACTGATGTTTAAGTATAGCAATGAAAAAAGTAACAACAGTGTAAATAATAAATTGTGCAAAAACATAGCAGCAAAAGTGACAGTTTGCAACAGGGTGTATGCGTATTAGCACAACACGTAGAAGTGAGAGTGAGTGAACAGAGACCTGAGGCTGAAAGACGTGAGAGTTACGCACAGGGTTGTGTGTAGCAGAAGAACTCTCAAGCCTAACCCACATTCCCATCCCCCTGTAGAGAGGTGCTAAAAAGCCAAATGGCTCTGCAGATAAAGGATTTCCATCTTCCATTTTCCACTGCAGGATATTATTACTAATGTACAGTAATATATTACTAAATGGAGACTAATATTACTAATATTACATTGGAATATTAATGTCAATATTAATATTATTGTAATACACTACATTAAATTTACTGCCGCTAAGTATGTACAGTATAGCACTCGTAATTCTGACTTGTTTTGAGCTCAAAGTAATGCAGTTGATTTACAAGATGGGTTTTGAAAAGACTTGAAACTCATTTCATACTTGCTAAACTGTGTATAAACATTTGAATATGAAACTGCAGCCTTTCCATTGAATAAAGAATGCGGATACTGAGAAGGCCTCCTAACAATGGAAGCTTAAATTAAATTTTTCAGCTCAGCCATTGCCTCCAGTTACAATTCTGCAACTGCAACATCATTTGTCATGGTCATTTGTTTCAGATTCCACCCACATTTGCTTTGGCATAGTAATCAGCTGCAGATTTGGGGTCTTCTACTGCAAGACTCTCTGAAACAGACCGCACTATACTCCTGTTAGACAAATCATTTTTAATGCAATCTTTCTTATTATTGAACAAAACATAATCTGCTGGAGTTCACAGATCATGCAAGATAATATCTAGCAGTACAAAGCTCTCATATTGTACTGTCTCTTAACAAGTTAAAATAAGTCATAGAAGCACTTCAAAGTGTGTGTGTTAATACTCCAGCTAACATACCCCTCAAATAGTCAGAAAGACACCAGTTCAACATCTACTGTATGTAAAAGAGCTACTGCCACACCATGCCACGCCACGCCACTGCCACACCATGCCACACCACGCCACGCTCCGAAGTGGATGTGCTGTCTGTGTTCGGTTCCCCAGTGCTGCTGTTGTGACCATGGTACCAACGCTAATGTTCCGTTTTTAGCTCGTAAAAACAAAAGGACCTATGAAATGGATGTATAATATCAGGGATGTCCCTATAAATTAACACTCATATCCACACAAAGTTTGTTGTTCTTGTTAGGCTGCTAATAGTTTTTTTTCCTGTTATGAAGCCTAGTGAAACCCAAGGCATTTCTTATGACAGTTTTTTGACTTAAAATGACCAAGAAGTGAATTCTGCAGAATTTGTGCCCTTTAAGAGAACAGTTTTCTTTTCAAATGAGAATATTGACAACAACTCGAGGAACAGACATTAGGCCATAAAATTGGGCTTTTGTACAAAGCAGTCATCATGCTCAATACATTTGCTTACATTTAAATAGGGGGGAAGAAATAGTGCAGAATCATCAATATTAAGTATGAAAGATATTGAACGTTTAATGTTTTTTTTTTTAGTTTACTTTAATCTAGCATAAGTACTGTTTTTGTAGAAATAGTTAAAAGGTTGAAGCTAAAAATCATTATAGTTGAGATATTGAAAAAGTAGATTGAATAAAGATTAAGTTTTGACTTAAATCCATTTCCTCTGTTTTTTTTAATCAGTGAAAATATTAACTAATGCCAAAGCTTCATTAAATTCTATCCAGTGGTCCGATTTAAAAAGCAGCCACAGTTTGATGTATGCGCATTATGGTGTCAAAACTTGCAGTTTATAATCTGTATAATCTGCGGTTTATAAAAAGTATAACCCTTCTACTCAACATTTTGATTTTATTTACGGCGCTGGTTTAACTTCAGGCAA
>JAOVVA010000016.1:11371590-11381963 GCA_028565275.1 Leiocassis micropogon
CACTGGCGGTCGTATAAGCATTTCACTGCATATCGTACTGTGTATGACTGTGTATGTGACAAATAAAATTAGAATTTTTGAAAAATTTTTTTTTGAAGGGCGAGTTCTGACCAATGCACAAACATAACCTTTGTTTTATTTATATAGATTTCTAAAATTCTTTTATTTGAATTTTATTTCATTTTTTATGAAAACAAAATGTGGTCTTAAACTTTTGAACCTCACTGCAGGCACTTTGTTCAACAGAAATAATGTATTCATATTTGGTTATATCCCTATTACACACAAGCTGTCAGGGAAGGCAAGCCAAGAGAACGGGTCCAGAGTTCAAAGTTCAGAGTTCAGTTGCTGTTATACTGTTAATCTGTAACCATTCTTCGACATTTTTTTCAAATGAAACTTCCAAACCATAGCACTCTCAATCATGGGAAGATATTTCTACATCTACCTCTCCAAACAAAGAAGCTCCATTTAAAATCCCATTCAACATAAGACTGCAGGATATTGCAGGCTTTCGGCTGATGGTTCAGTATTTGGATTCTGTCTAGTACATTTGTCATGGTCGATTTGTGGGAAATTGCGCATGTAAGAGGAAGCTGTGAAGTAAAGAGGAAGACTCAATTGCCTGCGATGGTCAGCAAGACTGCCAGAGAGGAAGGGAGAGGCTCTGTTTTTCATTCTTGGAATTGGATTTGGTCATGCAAATTCCGAGGTGTTCCCACAAAACTTCGGTGAATAATTATCAGTAAAATCAGTCCTCCGTGCTACTTCAGGATGTCTGAAGAGCATTGGGCAAGTGCTTTAAAATAATCTATATCGATGGAAATCAGGGCCAGAAAATGAACAAAGAAGCTTTCATTTAACATGTGAAAAATGGAAGGAAAGAATCCGGGATGAAAACACAAATTTTTACTGCACAATGAATGAATTTTGATGAGATGTGTAAAATGAGACATTAGGCCATAAAATTAGGCAGGGTTAAGAGCCCAACAGCAGCAACCAGGTAGAGCTGGGGCTCGAACCATTGACTTTCTGATCAGAAACTCAGAGCCTAACACACTGAGCCACCACCGCCCCACCTCTTTTTTTTTTTTATTTTAAGTCTTTATAACAAGCTAACTATTGTTAGCAGTTAAAGCGCTGAAATTCAATTTGGACTTGCTGTGATATTTTTGTAAAAATTATTAGCTTTATGTGACAAGTTATAGCTGAAGTATGAAATGTTCATACAATTAAATAAAACAACTGGAAGAAATACATTCTATTGAACTCTTTGGATTCGTAATAAATTTATTTTTGAGCACTCATCATATGACATCCGAATGTTGGGAGTCACATGACATGTCACATGACCTGAGTGATCAAAGATGAATCTATTACAAAATTTTAGGCTGCATAAAAGTGTTTACGCATATAAGATATATTTAGTATCTCTCTGGAAAAGGGCGTCTGCCAAATGCTATAAATGTAATTCATGTTAAAAAATTTATTAGAAAACAATTCATGTTCATGTAAAAAAAAATGAAAGCATAACAGTATACTATATTCAAGTGATTTTTTTTTTTTATCAGACTTGTACTTATGTATAAAAGAAAAATCCCTTGCACAAGCCTCTGTGTGATATTGCACAAAGTGATCAGGAACTGATTTAATGTGCTTTGTTGTATATTATAGCGAATTTGTCACTATTGTCCTCTGTTACTGTATATATATATATGCATAACATGGCACGCAGTAGCTTGCCTGTGTACCGGCATCAGTTAAAAAGTGTTTGCCCCCCCCCCCAAAGAAAAGCAAATGTCAACCGTCACCTAGGGGTCAGATCTTTTATTATCAGATCAGCTGTCAAAGTAAATGAACCAACACCTTTTGACCAATCAGAATCAGGCGTTTAACAGCACTCTGCTATAAAGCCATTTTAGTCACTGTCATTTAATTTCCCATTGCACTGAATCATGTAGAGTATACCTCAATATGTAAAACGTTGCCATGGCAACTGCTGGGTGTTTTACCTCTTTGAGAATTTACCTACATTAAAAAGAGAAAATGATTTAAATCAGGATGCAGACACGATTGCATCATACACTATATGCTCCTAGTAATAGCCAACCTCTACTCTCAGTGAAGAAAAAAAAACAAAACTAATTAGTGATGATCTTAGTTGATACAGTATGCAACTTTTTTTTTATTTTATGTAGACCACTCAAAATTCACATAAAATCCAATCCAGTAAATGAGACCCTCAAAAAGCTATTAATGAGACAAAAAGAAAAAAGAAAGCGCTGAAATTGAAAGAATATAAAGCACACCTTTCCCTTCTTCTCTATTCACCCGCTATTAGGCTTTCATTTATCCAGTGGGCTCTTTGTCAGCTATGTTTGTCCCTCTGGCAAATTTTACAGAAGCTAATGAATAGCTGTGAACAGGGTCAAGACTTCCTGGAGGAGACATTAGTGTTCCACAAAAAGGGAAAGACCAAACCCATCTCTACAAACCTAACCTCTACAACCCTACCAACTGCCGAACTTATTCATGACTTCAACCCATACATACAGTACTGTAAAAGAAAGGAACAGAATGTTCAAGGCTCCTGTGAACTCCCCGAGAAGCTTTGTCAATTGCACTAAAGCCTAAAGCTAAAGGACTGAGTCGTCATGACTTGCTGCATTTGGATCATTCATGGGCTGGAGACAATTCAGTTTTTTCTTCTTTTTTTCCCCCTTTTTTTTTACGGACTCATAGGTTTTTTTTCCCCATCAAAAATCTGACCATAGCTATTTAACTCTAGCTACAATGAAAAAGGGAGTAAAAAAACAGGAATAAAGAAAAAAAACAGAATACTGAATTTCTGCTGAATTCACAGTTTGAACATTCTTGGGACAAAATAAATTAATTTCATTTATTGCTGCCTCAAAGCTCCCAGAGTTCTGGTTCGATCCTGAGCTCGGTTCATGCACTCTAAGGAGTTTCATGTGATCTTTAACGGCTTTTCAGTTTCCTCACACCTCCAAAAAAAGATGCTGGTATGATTGTGTTACTGTGATGGATTGTTGTTCCATCTATTTCCTCCTTCTACCAAATGTTCCCGGGAAATTCTGGAAATTTACAGCAACCCACACAAGGGTTTTACCGCCAGTGAAGGAATGTATGAACAATAGAATGACAGACAACTCACATGAATGGCAGCACATCAGCTGAAACTGAACTGTAATGTTGTTTATCCCAGCCCATTAATCTGCACTTCAGGATTTTGTGATCTTCCTGGACAAATCTATGATCTCACCTTTGGTCTCTGTACGCAACCTTGGGGTAACCATGGACAACCAACTCTCCTTTTCCTTTCAGAATACTAACCTGACACACTGATGTCACTTTCTTCTTTACAACATCTGAACCACTTTTTTCCCATTTCTACCCACACAGGCCACTCAGGTTCTTTTTCAGTCCCTTTTAAGATTGGACTACTGCAACTCGCTCCTGGCAGGTTTACTTTTGAATGTTTATTCAACTGCTGCAGCTGATTCAGTGTGCAGCTGCATGATTTTTTTTCCCCCAACCTTCATAAGATCTCCCACACCACCACTTCTCTATGCTTACTATACTGGCTCCCTGTAGCTTTTGCTTACCTACAAAACCCAAACACAGAGAAGCACCCAGTTATCTCAAAGCACTTATCACACCTCATGCTCCATCACTCCCTCTTTGGTCCTTTAGCACGGTTCGACTGCTCCCACCATCTCTCAGGGTATCCAGACTCTTTTCTATGACTATGCATTAAAACTCTTTTCTCTTCTCTTCTCTCTTTTTCTAGGTGTTCACATGAACTTCTTATTGATGCCCGGAAAAAAAGGTTGAGTCATTTTCTTAGTATGTTACATACAAAGCTTTTAGACTAATTGTATTATTAGTCCATGGCCTAAATAAACCAGTATCATAATGTATTTACAGGTGGTCCTCGACTTACGGACAATACGAATTTCCGCAAATACCAATAGACCGCGGTTTTACTTCTGGTTTAATCACAGAAGTAGCTCACGTGTATTGTACAAAAAATAGGCACTGCAGTGCACCAGATACCAATATTTACAATTATATACAATATTTTCAGTATGTAAGTGAATATATAAAATGTCCGGTATATTGTATGTGTGTGCATATGGGAGTGCGGGAGAAATGAGTCGGCCTCACCGGTTTCAATGAATCACCGGTTTCAAAATTACTGTCTTGTAAAAAAAAAAAAAAAAAAAATGACTATCTTGTAAAGCTGTCCTGATAGTGAATAATCCTAATTTCTGAAAAATCCTCAACAAAACATAGTTCACAGTCCAGTCTATCTGTACTGATAGAGACTTCTATTCTTCAAGCTGGACTATAAATCATATTAGATAGGAGCGTCTACCTAATACTCACTCACTCTTTGCCAATTTATCCTGTATACAGGTTTGTGGGGAACTTGGAACTTGGAGGTGCAACCACACCACCGTGTACCACAAGGGGCCTATCAATTGTATGCTATGATATTAAAGTTTGCATTAAAATCATATATAAGCTTACAGGCAAACCCTTTTCAAGAAATGCCTTTAGAAAAAAGTCTTCAACCTACTCTCTACCCAACGTTAAGGTCCTCTCAGTATTATTCACCACTGACATCTTTTCTGTCAGATGTCATGCACGTATATATTTTCGTATATATACACAGTATATATATATATACACATATACATACATACACACACACACACACACACACACACACACATATACTGTACATATACATATATATTATATAATTTTTTAAAAATAATTACCTAGATTCTAACTTTTTTGTTTACATTTAACAGTATTTCTTACTGTATGCCTACTAACAAAAAACGTGCACTGTACAACACAAATAAATTCAGCCTGTTGGGTGAGTCACCATTAAACACATTTATGGTGTACATTTCATTATTAACAGAATATGTGTGCGTATCGCTGTAGAGTAAACTGTCACCAAAGCAGGCAAGTGCATCGTCTGGGAGGAGAGCCAAAAAAGGAGCCCTGTTTGCAGCTCCTGCTGGCGCATTTACAACAGAGGGGTGATTGACTTCATGCCAGCGTACACGTAGGGCAACAAAACATTGATTACTTTTTGTAAACTGGAGCTGAATTACTTTGGACTGAATTAGCTAAATATTATGAGTTACAAATAACTAATATCTTGATTGTGTAAAAGTTGAGCACACCCACTAACACACATACACACATACTGTAAGTCCACTGCATTACTTTGACCTGAAATTGTCAAAGGATGCAGGACTACTGAGAAGGACAGGTGTGGCTTTAACCATAAGGAACTAAAATAAGAAATGAACAATACTACCACAAATACTGCAGACATATATAGCCTGATAACATATTGCAAGCTGGTCCTAATTAAAATTACAAGCACAGCCATAACATATTAACAGTCTTGCTTGTGATGTTAGATGCTTAATGTATTCTGCGTAATTAGTGAAATAGAGAAGGGAATGAGAATGATGCAGAGTGGCTACACTCACGATGAAATTATCAATGCCAAGTACTGTAAAATGTAGAAAAGCCGTATGTTTTGCCTAATTAACCCTAATTACTGAAAAAAGCTGCAGTCTGGGACAATGTAGGACTCAAGTCTTGAGACATTTTCTTGGATTGGATTGTTTGGAGTGAAGTTGTCTATCTTTTTTTTTTATTTGCAAATCGCTATATAAGCTTTATATAGCTTTTTATAGCTTTATAATGGCTATAAGTTGTCGCCTTGCACCTCCAAGGTCCAGGTTCGATTCCTGGCCAGGCTCGATTCTCCAGATGTCCACTGAATACATTTAGTTTACTTATAGCAGCCACCGTTTTTGCCCAGCTGGTAATTTAGGCTTGATTCCGTGTGCATGGAGTTTGCATGTTCTCCCTGTACTTGGTGGGTTTCCTCCGGGTACTCCGGTTTCCTCCCACAGTCCAAAGATATGCAGGTTAGGTTAATTGGTGTTCCCAAATTGCCCGTAGTGTGTGAATGAGTGTGTGTGTGCCCTGCGATGGGTTGGCACCCAGTCCAGGGTGTACCCTGCCTCATGCCCTAAGCCTCCTGGGATAGGCTCCAGGTCCCCGTGACCCTGAATACAGGATAAAGCGGTATAAACAATGAGTGAGTGAGAGTGAGTGTTAAACTACCAGCTGGGCAAAACGTGGCTGCTATATATATTTAGTAAACTAAATGTATTCAGTGGACATCTGGAGAATTTTAAAGCTCAGAAATAGGACACAAACAGTCTACTATGGAATGGCACTGTTGTCAACTACCGAAGTGGTAGAGGTGCTAGTGATGGGAAGTTAGAATCATTTTAGTGACTCGGTTCTTTGAATCTCATTCATGGATCTTTTTTTGAGTCATTTAATTCATTTCGTTCTTTTGTTCAGAAATAAAATAAAATGTTACATTTTTAATAAACAGACCCTGAACACGTTTACATACACACATTTTGGCTAGAGTTCCAGTAATAAAAATATTACAATGCAGAGTTGTTCCTTCTTTTGAATCTATTGCACTGCATAACGTCTATGGGAGTCACGTGACGAAAGAAGGAACGATTCAGACCAAAAGACTCAAAGGTAACTACTCATTTCTGTTTTCTGTACATAACCTACGGAGGTTTTCCGATGCTTTGCGCGTGTGAACTAATCACTCTCTGAGATGGCTCGTTCTGGTGAGTCACATTAAAGACTCGTTCAAAAAGAATGAATCGTTCATGAACGACCCATCACTAAGATGTGCTGATGATGCATTGTTATCTGCATGTTTTGTATTGTTTGTAATTTGAGCACTTTTTTTTTTTTACCCGAAAATGTTGGTTGTACAGATAAAGGGATTGGGCCACAAAGCAGCCATAGGGACCATCAGAAATGGGGTGTTATTACTTTTTTAAGGAATTTGACTGACAGTTAAAAAAAAAAAAAAAATGTTTGTCCAAATTTATTAAAATTTTCCTTAAATGTTGCACACACCCCCATGAAACTTGTATCAAAACGTTAAGGCAACAGTCAGAATTGCTATATTTTTATTCATAGACAAACAACATATTACTCACTCACTCATTGTCTATACTGCTTTATCTACAAGGTACTGGAGCCTATCCCAGGAGACCTGGGGCATGAGGCGGGGTACAGAAACCAGAAAGCGTACAGAAAGGTTTCAGAAAGCATGCAACAGATCAGTTGAAAGTTGATAGGGTCTTGCACAAGAACCCAACCATGACAGCTTAGTGGGATTTGACCTGACAACCTCCTTATCTGTAACTCAAAGACATAACCAGTGAGCCACAACTTTGTTCAGCTACTCTTCACTGATTTAATCACCTTTACGTTCGATTAACTCGCACAAAAAGATGAATTTTTCTGCTTTACTAAAGTTTTTATTAGTATATAAAATTACATCATAGTGATTTTGCGTTCAACTAAAACAGTTACAAAAATTAAATGTACAAAAGCAATACATTTTCAGATGTTGAGACGAGAATCATTTCTGTTCTACTTCTTGCATAATAACGTCAGATATCCCACTATGCCTTGCATTTCCTGTTTTATACGTTAAGCCATAGTACTGTTCTAACTGCTTAATCATTAACAGTAGAATCTTAAACTTGCAGGTTTTTATTAAATTACATTTTGTTTTACAAAGCTGTTTTTTTTGTTTTTTTTTTACAGTATTTTAGAAACCATGTTGCTAGGGACTTTCAAAAATAAGGACTCACAGGTGAGTGCTCTCATCCAGGTAATAACCTTCAAAGCAAAATAACAAAGTATACAATGTAAAAAACAAACAAACATTTGTACAGGTTACATTTGTACTATTTGGATGCAGTCAAACATAAATTAATCTATAAAGTTATTTAGAATCCATATAAATAAATCTATAAAAGTTATAGTACTGTTTTGTATTTTGTATTTATATGGTTATTATTAATCATTCTGAGTCAAAGAGTGGGCTCTAATTTAATATGTAGCACACAATATTTCTCCCTTTCCTATTTTGGTGCCTCTGCCTGTGAGTGACCTTTTTCTCACTGTGGCTCATGGAGAAAGAATGAATATTTAGTGATTTCATATGGCTTGCCAACATTAGACGGCATAGCAAACTGATACCGATTACGCTTAAACAAAATAAGACTAAGAATTAAATATTTATACCTGTAACTAAGAATAAAATATTTATGCCTTTAACAGGATTTGGACCCAGATTTGTATATATGTGTGTTTGTGAGAACTTTTCAGTCTAAAAGGCTTTAGTTTTGCCCAATTTAAATCAGAAATGTTGTTTCATTTGCAAAATTCAATCCAGGGTATTCCAAGTTGAATTAATAAGTTGCATGACTCAGCTTATCTGCTATAACTGTGTGCTATTAGAGTTTAGAGAACCAATAAATAAATAAGTAAATAAAGTACAATTATTTTTTTATTGCTGCCAATATAGTTATTTTGTGATTAATGACCATAATAATGTATACTGTACTGCTGTTATTACAGTAGGTCTACTAATGTAAAATTTAACCATCAGCTCATTTAGCCCATACACTGTAATCAGGGGTGGATAATAACGAGTTACATTTACTTCGTTACATTTACTTGAGTAACTTTTTGAAGAAAAAAAAAATTACTTCTATGAGTAGTTTTACTGCACCATAATTTTTCCTTTTACTTGAGTAGATTTATGAAGAAACACTCCGCTACATTCGGCTCCACTCGACTCGTTACTTTTCTAACCATTTATTCTACAAATGCAGCAACAATGATCACATGACTCCGTTTGACCAATCAGGTCTTCAGTCGGTGTTCTATAAATTTATACTACCTGTGAACCCGTCCTACATACGCTCACTGCGCATGCGCAAACAAAAGTTTCCGGATCTTTCTCTAATTTTACGGAATGCCTATAAATCCATGCTGCTACTAGTGGGATCTTGTGGTTAGTGTACAATCTTGCGATGAGTATAGAATACTTTATGTTTGTGTGATTACATGTTAACTATATACATATAATGTACATATAATGTTACTTTAACGGTCTATATATATTTATACACACACACACACACACACACACACACACATACATACATACATACATACATACATACATACATACATACATGCATACATACACACTAATATATAATTATTATAATAATAAAAAAATCGGACATTACGATTGAAACAGTTACTCAGTACTTGAGTAGTCTTTTTACCGAATACTTTTTTTAATCTTAAGTAATATTTTGGGTGACTACTTTTTACTTCTACTTGAGTAATATTATTTTGAAGTACAGCTACTCTTACTAGAGTATAAGTTTTGGCTCCTCTACCCACCTCTGACTGTAACTGAACTGACTTTCCTTCTGTCTCAGTCTTTTTGTTCCCGAGCATGAGCAAAACAACATATATTAAACTTCTAGAATATTTCATATATTCCACGTATATACAATTGTATGCCCTGAAATGGATTTGTGGTTAGCACTGTCGCCTCGCACCACCAGGGTCCGGGTTCGATTCCCGCCTGTGTGTGCATGTAGTTTACATGTTCTCCTCGTGCTTGATGGTTTTCCTCCCACAGTACAAAGACATGAAGATTAGGCTTACTAGTCTACAGAGGTTCCTAGATTGATGGACTGTACTGTAAAGTAGGTTATGTTTTAGATTACGCTTTCCCTATAAATTCACGACACTGGATCTTTTATTCATTACCTATTGGCCAGCATTTGAGGCATAGCCAGATGGTCTATCAAGTAAGCTTGGGTATTGCATGGTTAATTTGACGAGCTCGTGGAAAACACAGGAGCATCGTTCTATTGTTAGTTTGCTAAAATGCATGTTAAATCCAGTCAGCTCTTAATTAACAAAGTCCATATGAGACCAGATTTCCTGGCCAGATTTATAAATCAATTCAATCTGTATGCATGACCACATGAGGATGCTTGGAAGACATCGTTGCCATCTTGTGACTAAGAAGGGCTTTTAGCCAAACAGTTTTCGTGAATTGAGAAACCACTTTGATGAAAAAGCTCTTGAAGGCACACACAATAATGTGAATCCTCTTAATAAATAAAAGGGGAAAGAAACAGATAATTTAAGGCACATTTGTACCACAGGGAATAAAAAGTAGTTGTCTCTGATCCCTAGACACAAATTTACTACATGCAGTCATGCAGACACCCACCCACTCACACACACACACACACACACACGATACACAGGGATGTATCCTCAACCATGATGGAAAAAACAAAAATTTTTTTTAAAAGAAACCAAAAAGATAGAAAGAGAAACTATCACTATAGCAACAGCATTTTGCTAGTACATGAAATACA
>JAOVVA010000016.1:11394687-11412257 GCA_028565275.1 Leiocassis micropogon
ATTAGTATACTGGTGATGCTGAATGCTGAGTGGTTGAAACAGACGAGAGGGGAAATGAGGTTGCTGCTGAGGTTGTTACATACAGTAAACAACTAATTTAATTTACAATGTAAATCTACTTCTTTTAATTTAATTAACCTTGATAGCTAAGTGGGATAAACAAAATGGATATAAGCCTAATCTATTCAGGTTATAATGAGATATCAGCTGTCAAAATATATTTGATGCTCCTGTGTAGCAGTCGGAATAAAAGCTTCTTGCTGTTAAAATCTGCTTAACATGCTACCTGTGGTTGAGAAACATGCACAAGGGAAACAAGAATCAAACCAGTTTTTAGAGCTATATATAGAAGAATGCAATGTCCCAATCTCATCAAGAAAAGGGTTTTCCCAGCATAACTCACATATTAGATAAATCATAGTTTTCAACATGTGCACACTTGGATAACATTTACCTACATATACATGGACATCTGAGATGTTTTCAGTTGATGATACATCTGTTTCACAGATTTGGTGATTTACTCAATCATTGTTTTCCACCAACCAACACAAGCAGCAGAAGCATCAAGCAGAACCGCTCCAGCAATTATACAAGTACAGGAAAGGGTTTAACAGACATCTCTTAAAGATTTCTGAGACAATACAAGCAAGACGCTATGCATGAGGTATACATTTGTGAAATAAATGTTCTATGGGAATTACAATGTAAATGTGCCATATGTTCTAGAATAAAATGGCATCTAAATTGATAGATATGAAAATGATTAGATTAGAAAAACATCACGTGGTTTTGGTAAATGCTAAGGGTTTTTAAGTCATTTAGGGTATTACGAAGCAAGTTATAATATGTTTAAAAGATTTTGCATGCCATAACTTTGGACATTTCACAAAAATTTGGAATATGATGCAGAGTAAAACTTCCACTACAGACGCTGAATCTTCCTGATGTATCCGTTACTGTCAAGTGTCTGTTTTGTAATGTATATTGTCTTTTACTATAATGAATATCACAGCTTAAAGATAAAGAAATGCTACTAACTAATTCAGAAAACAGAGCAGACGGGAACTTCTGCCAGCGCATATCCGAGTTACAGATCCCCCCCACTTTGGATTGCATTTATGGCATTTTCACAACCAAACATTTACATTGGCAACTGTCAGTGTTGTTATATTGTTTTGAGCAGTAATGCAGTAGCGCACCACTGAATGCCCTTTTAATCAGGGCAAGCTATCACACCTCTTTAACTCCCCCACTTGCTTCTTTCTACAACCTTCACTGCTGTGCCGCTGTCCATTTTTTTTTTTTCTGGAGGAATGTCCCTTTCCATTCTCTCTGTGTTGCACAGCCGCACTCTCGTCAATGAGAAACACATTCGGAATATTAAGGAGGTTTCCATAGCAACAGGGAAGAACTGCCCAGGCGGTGTGTGATTGGTGGAAGGTGCCGGGGATGGCAATGAAGAGATGGCATCAAGAGGTGAGAACAGGTACCGCGTGTGGTGGGAAGGTGCAATGTTGAGCTGTTTTTTTTCCCCTTGAAAACCAGTTTGTGGCTGTCGCTAATCTGCTAAAGTTTTCCATGAAGCAGACAGCACACGGAGTCATAACGGTAAAGCACCTGGCAGCAACCATGTATCTCAAGGTCACAAAGTAACGCAAGTGACTATAGATGCAGCCAGGAATTTCCAAAACAGAATGAATTTAAGTCAATAGATAATGCAGGTATAATAATAAGAAGAAGATTAAGAAGAAGAATAAAAATATTATTATTATTACAACAACAACAAAAACTTGAGCTTAGCATTGAAACATACTAAAGCGTGTGTGTAAGTGTGTTTGTGTGTTTGCGCGTGCATGTGTGTTTGTGCACATGTGTGTGTAAGTAAGTGTGTGTGAGAAAGTCATCCTACACAGTAGCCCCCCCTCTCCCCTCCTCTCCTCTTAGCCACAATTCGTATCAAAGGTAAAGTGGAGGTTAATTTGTTTTTATTTTATATTTTGTATTAATTATTTTTATATGGATATTTTTGGGTTGTGGAACGAATTATTAAAGTTTTCATTATTTCTTATGGTGGAAATTCGCTTTGATATACAATGTTTTGATATACAAGCACACTTCTGGGACAAATAATGCCCGCAATCCAAGTTTTAACAGTAATAATAATTATGAAACCTGCTAATGTCATCCTAAGCTACATTTCACAAGTTCAAACCTAATATTAAACAGTAGATCTTTTACATTCTAAAAATGTTTTGTTCAAATAACAATTTTTATTGCATACATTTTAAAATGCTCACGCAACTACAAAATCATTAAATAATGTAGAGCATATAGTCAAATAAATAAATAGAAACTACACATGTAATGCACACAAGTGCTTCTATATGTGAGACCCAGAGACAGGGGAAATAAAAAAGAGCATATTACATATTTAATATTCAATGGGTAGACTAGTGCAAATTTTTGTAAAAATAGATAAATATATGTACAAATGATTAAAAGTGACAGCAGAAGGTGAGTGGTGCAAGACTAAGGTAATGAAGGTCAATGCAGATTCAGGTATTTAATGAGGAGACAAAAATGACTGTGATCAGTGGATCAGTGATGGAGGGAGCTGCATGTATAACTGAGAATGAGTAGTGGCTGAGGGAGCATCCCAACCAAGAATCCTGCCAAGCCTGCCACTGAACATGCTCTTCTACTTGGCAAAGGCTCCAATCAGTGGGTGACTGGTGTTGGACATCATGGACAGCATTTTGTTCAAAGTCCTCCTTTCCAGCACCAGCGCCAACTCCAGCGAGTCCATCTTAAAGCCAACTATAGATTCCTCTCTCCTAAGCAGCTTGTTCAATTGTGTGGCATCTCTGCTTTAGTGAAGAATAACGGGCACCACAGCTTGGTAGAACATTTGTAGGAGCTCTGTGCTAGATGCTAAAAAAGTCTTCCTGACTTTTTACAATTTTTGTGTATAGATGTTGTGTGTTTGCTTACAAGTTGAAATAAGATCACTAAGATCACGACTAAGGCGTGCTCTGGGCATATTTAGGTAATATTTATAATCTCAGATTTAAGAAGCTATAAAAGTATACAGGAAAAAATGGCCATAAACATGACTGGTTTTCCCACGCCAAATTTCTGATAAGGATACAGTGTTTAATGTGGATCACACCATTTGATAACATGGGAATATACCACCTCTAAAAATAGCCCTATTTTGTGCACCTAATGTGTTTTTTTTTTTAATTGCTGAACATACTATAGATTATAATCCCATGTGTCAGACAATATTGGCATCCCTCTTTTTAGTTTTTTTAATTTATATTTTTTAATATATAAAACCTATGTAAATCACTCTTGAACATGAGGCTCTACTGAACTCTTAATGTAAATGTTCAGCTAGCCGAGGTGCCAAAATTATTTGATGGCTGATATTTCATAACTGTTCCTCACCCTGATAGAAGCTTAGAAATGTGAGGTTGAGAAACTCTATCTTGAATGTGCAAGGCAAAAGGTCCGCTTTGTAGTTTCTTACATAAGCAGATTCAAGTACTTAAGTTAATCTGTCACTCTACACACCTTAAGTCTTTTTCAAAGTTCTTTATGTGTTTTTCTTTTGGGCAAAACTACAGGTGATGTTCTGCCTCATGATTCCCAAACATGAGTCTCAACAGTCTGGTTAACCCTGATAGTAGAAACATGGGCATGTTCTTTTTACAGTAGTACCAATGAACCTGTGAGCACACGAATACTGCTGCCTAGTTACATTACGGCAAAAAAAAAAAAAAAAAAAAGTGTGTCAGATATTTCTATGTTGGAGTTTTTAATGCTCCCAGCTTTGCAAAGTCAATTTTCAATCACACCCCTGCACGCTGAAAATAAAAATGCCTGAAGGCACAAAAAAGGCTGGACAAAGTAAACTGTTTAGCTAAATAATGGTCCTATTTTCATGCCTTCATACATTTTGCTGTGTAAGCCACTCTAACTAAAGAAGACATTTCATGGACTCTTTCCTATTCACATGAAAAGAAGAAAATGGAAGAAGTTTTGGGTCCCTCCTCAGTTCCTCGTGGCAGAGCAGGCAATGAAAAGCAGAAATGAAAAACCTTTATAAACATTCCACATACGTTTTACTCGCTACCCCATAATGAAACTGGTCATGTTCTATTGTGTGGTGTGTGAGTGTGTGTGTGTGTGTGTGTGTGTGGTGTTCAACCACTTTGTTTTATTTAAAAGATATTTTCTCAGCAACTTCTCAGAGTCCGCACAATTGCTGATCCAGTTACAGGGCCAGCAAGCATTTGGTTTGTAGTATTATAATTTTCATTCATTCTACTCAGGGTCATGATAGATCAGAGGGCAAAGAGAAATAAATGGCTTGTTAAAAAAAAGAAATAACTGCATTGCATAAAAAAAGTTAAACCCAGAATACTTCTTCTCTCTTAAAAGAACCCATGAAAGTTTTATACATACAATCATCAGCCACAACACTTACACCACCGTCAGGCGAACTGAGTACCGCTGATTATGAATTATATACCAGTAAACTGGCAACAGGATCATCAGCATCCAAGGCTCATCTCTGCCTGTGGAAACCAAAGGTCTGCTTGTCTGGTCAGAAAAGCAAACGTAGCATAAATTTCTGAAAATAGTCAACACTGGCCATGACAGAAAGGTATCAAAAGACCACAGCTTGCTGTGTATGGGGTTTGGGTGGCAGAGAGCTCAAGCCATTGATCCGGCCTCCAAACTCCCCAGATCTCAATCAGATCGCGCATCCAAAGAATGTGCTAGGCAAGCAAGCCCAATCCACGGAGGCCACACTCCACACCCCACTGGACTCAAAGGATCCTCTGCTAACATCCTGGTACCAGACACTACAGTAAACCCCCAAAAGCCCTGTGGAGTCCAGATGGGCCAGAGCTGCCCATGCAGGACAATGGGAACCCATACTGTACAACGTTGGGCTTAATGTTTTGGATTTTGATGTTACAAGCTGCTCAGTGTATGCATGTAAATTGTAAATTTGTAATGCAAATGAACTCTAAAGAGGGCTTGATCTCTGTTAGGAACAATTTAAATATCATTATATTAATACAATGATGTTACATTTGACAAATAGGGCCTGTTGTATTATAATAAGGCAACACTGTGGTGCAGCAATCCTGAGCTTGGTTCATACATGATCATCTCATGTTTATGTCGGTTTCCTTCGTTCTTTATTTTCCCCACCTAAAAATGTTACTGTTCTGATGCAATAACCAAGTATGATCGACAACTGTCAAAATTTCTAAATATTATATTTTAACCTATGAATTGCTTAAAAAAGTTTTTGTACAAACTTTATTACTAATTAATTTATACTAGTGTGTTTATTTAATGACTTCTGCATTGTTAAGTCAGTACAAAAACATTTCATATTTCCAAGCGTTACTTTTAGAACAACAACAAAAAAAAAAGTTACAATAAATGTCAGGGGGAAAAAAAACAACATATTATGTAAAAGCTCTCTTTAAAAAAAATAGTGAAGGCTGCTGGGTTTTGCTTCAAGTGTCAGAGTTTCCAGAAGAATTGTAGCAGATTCTCCAAGATGCTGAGTAAAACAACGCAGATCATTTCCTCATAAAACTGCACATACTGTACCTGAGACTATTGATTTTTTTTGAAGGGCTGCCTCATTAAATAATACACTCTTTTTTTTATTAATATTATTTATCATTGTTTACCGCTCTGTATTGTATTTTAAATATACAGTGGAAGCATTTAGTGTTACTATTTATAAAGGCACAAAACTTTTAACAGAATTTCTCTGCATGAGCCTACTGTATGACCTTTGCACAGAACTGTAGATATTTCTTTATACAGTAACTAGCATTTCACACTGATGTCTTGGATTTTTTTTTTTCCTCGCTCATCACACTGACATAATACAATAAAAAATAAATACAATGGACACGACTGGCCTTCATGGTCCCTAGTTGGACTGCTAGGTTCCTGGATGGATGGATTAATGGATGGAGGTGACTGATTATGGACACCTGACCATCATACCTATATGTGTTAGTCAAACACTCCAAATTTGATTTAATTCTCATATTCGAGATTCCAGGCATTCCTGGAATTCCAGGCAGATTTTCTCACTCTTCTGGATCTACTTTGTACACACCCAGACACACAAATAGTAGTGAGGTCACCTAAGGACACCTTAGTTCCAGTGAAAATGTACTGTAATTCCATGTTTTGAATGGTTGATTAAAGCTATTAATACTGCAAACCATAACGATCCAAACCACAGCATGGACTGACCTTACTGTATAGTGGAATGAGTGTGTGAGTGTGTGCTCATGGTGCATTGTGATGGACTCATATGCAGTCTATCCAGGATGTATCATCTTTCCTCACACCCAGTGGTCACAAGATAGATTCCATGGGATTCATTGCAGCCCTCAAGATAAAATAGTAACTCTTTCTCAGTCTGACTTGACCATACTGGATTTTAGGACTTAGACAGCTAAATATGGCGATTGATTCGGTGTATATACAGTACGTACAGATTCTGTGGTTAATTGTTGGTTGCTGGAGGGGGATTTTGTATAATTAAAAAATACTGCTGTTAGCAGTGAAACGTAAGTGAGTGGTATGACTAAAAAGAGAGAGTGAAATTACAGGAGAATTCTGTCTGGGATCACATACACACACATACTGTACAGTTATATCCTTAGCAATATATTACAGGAAAAAGACCTGTAGTAAAACCCTTAATGGTTCAAATAACTTTAATCTGTGATTTTAGGTGAAGTAATGCTAGCTCGCTTTGCTTCTGCTCGACGGGCAATTATTTTGCTTTCTAGGTGCTGGTATTTGTTATCCACTCCAAAAAAAAAATGTTTTCTTTCCCTGAGATTTTGCATGATACCACACAAAACATAGCTGGCTTGACAACACTTAGATATCTGCCCCCTGTTTAGCCTCTCGCTGCCTGGATAAAAAAAAACCACATCTGCCTTTCGAGCATTGCTTCTTCTCTGTTCATGAGAGAGAGACAGAGATGTTTTCCTTCTGAAACTATAGAGCATCAGGCTGTCACCAAACTGACATGTTAATTTCTAGAAGACAATAGATATTCTGTCCTGCTGCCTGGTGTTTGTGGTTTCTCGCTCTCCTGTTTGTTATTACAATTACGAAAGATTTCCAAGCCTTTTTGCTTCTGTAGTTTATCATAACTAAGTGTGTACACTCCAGGGAAAGACAGCAACCATGGTACCAACAAATGGTGTATAAGGCTATAAAACCAACCTCATTATGACAATGAAGAGCATATTTCTCTTGTCCTATTGATGGAAGATTTCCAGGTAGAAGTGCCATTATACAGTATGTGGGTGTACACAAGTATTAAATCACCCCTTGTTTCTTCATAATAAATTACAATTTTTAAATTTACTGTTTTACTGTGACAGGCGGCAAAGTGCCCAAAGACACAATTAAAAAGTTGGTTGTTTATATAACAACCTAAGCAGCAACCTCATTTTCCCCTCTCGTCTACTCAGCATCACCAGTATACCAATCACCGGCCTGGTCATCTGTCATCATCTGCACCTGTTTCTCACTGGTTTTATGCTTGAATGATTCATAGTTTACTGTGTGGCTTAACATGCAAAAAACATTTTTTTGAACCTGCAGAGGTCCCTGAGGGACTGGATTGTAAATGAGAACCAAAAACCGGCTACAAAATGAGAGCGAAAATGTACTCCTAAAAAGGACTACATGTAAAAAAAAAAAAAACACAAAAATGAAAAGATATGAAGAAATCCTCCATTTTATCCGGGTTTGGGACCGGCACTGCATCAGTGGCTGGGGTTTGGTGATTGGGTGGGAATCGAACCTGGACCTTCCGCATAGCAGGTGGGACCTTGTACATTTTGGCCATGTACAAGGTCACTCTAAAGTCCTTAATATGCACACACATGACAATTAGTCAATTCTGTACTAGATTTCAACTCATCAGTATCATTCAACTCAGTAAAAACATCATATCTAAGCCTCTGATCATTAGGGAATGCCTAAAAGAATTGTTGAATAAAAGGTTATTTTTTTGGTATACATTTGAAAGCTCTAAGCCACTCAACAGTGTATTACCATGATTTGTTTTTATGGGTAAAGGGGTTTTATGATGCTCTTACCTTTGGTATTATCACTATAATGCAAACCCTTGAGTAATTTATTGGTTTAATAACCCTGGCCTGGCGGTATTTTATTTATTTATTTTTTTGGATAGACTTTACAAAAAGCTCGATGATGGGATGATTTCCTGTGCAGCTCAAGGGACTGATTTTTTTCCTCCTTCCCTGCGCACTTGGGCAACTGCTGTGTGGCATAAACACACGTAAAATCCCCAGTCCACTGAGCTGAATTTGCTATTGAACGTATAGCGATGCAAATGCATTTTGGAGAGCTCGGTAGATGTTGGTGTAAGTTTTGTCCGGTTGGTTAGCGTCGGGAGGAAGATCAGAACATGTTAAAAAAAATTCCAGATTAACTTTTTTTTTTCATTACCGCCTCAGTAAGACCTTCTTAGGTCTTCCAGTTCTTAATCTGTCATCAAGTCATTATCGATCCTGAAGCACCGTTATGAAGTTGTTATCGCTTCTTAAGCATTGCTATCATCTCCTTATCTGTTTGGCAATATTCTGCAGCCAAACATCCTTGTTTTAAAACTGATATTTTAATGGAAATAGTGATGATTAAACATGATTGGAAGATATATTACATATTAAAGTCTATGCACAATAGAAATGCTTAAAAAAAAGAAAAAACTAAAATATCTGTGCTTTGATTATTTCTGTAATTTTCCTAATAAAATCTGATGACAAATTTACCATATACATTTTAATTCCTAAAATATATGTTGTTTGGTCATTTTATTTCATTCAAAACTTTGGAAAACATGAGCAAAATTTATTTCAGAATCTTTTATATTTATACACAAAGTTACATCAAAGTACTATTTACATAATATTTAATAAGAAACACATTGTTAATCACAAAAAAATCCAGTCACCAGTCAAAGGCGTTCTCCACATCTCCCCCAGATGTCCTGGCCTCGGTCACAAGCTCTTCATCTGCAAGTCCATGTCTACTGTAGGGCTTCATCAAAAAAAGCCCTCAAGGCGAAGGCGCCATCAGCGAGGATAAAATAAGGCATGGGCTTGTCATCATTGGTCATGTGTTCCGGTGGAGGCAAGTTGACGGTACCATCCTCTATGCACTGCTTCAGCTCACTGTCATTAAATAGCTGGGCATCTGACATATGTCCCGTTCCACCAGTGTCTATAGGTTGGTGGTGGTCTAATGGGTACTGCAGCATTGGTGCCTCCCAACACAATGGTCTCCTTCAAACAAGCTCATGAAGTGTAAAGTCATGTGTGATTCCTCGACATATGTGTGGGTTTTCTCTCAGGGTTCAGCGTGTATTAATAGGAATAGACAAATGGGGCACAAATGACTTGCACACACCCAGAATAGCATGCCAGAACGGATCAGAAATTTGTGTTTGCGCTGACATGGAAATAGAGCTCGATGTAGTCCACGACTTTCTGCCAATGTTCAAGGTCACTGTCAAGTCTTCAGTATGCACACATTTGACCTCAGTTCTGTACTGCTGCACTAGATTTTAAATCATGTAAAAATATATCATATCTAAGGTGTATCCATTACCGAGACAGTATGAGGTCATTATCATATCGTTAACACATTGGTAGTTTGTAATAGTCAGGAGGATCATTGTCATTTCTAATCATGTTGGTAGCAATGATGTTTCAATATCGCTATTGAAAGGTTATTATGTTATTTACATTTCGTTATTACCTTATGTCAAAATGTGGGGTTGCTACGCTTGAAAAATTACCCAAAATGGTAGAGACTTTGGAGCTGATTCGAAATCAGGAGACTTCGGTAGCAAATTTGGCTCGGTGGAAAGGGGATATAAGGAATGCACGTGCTTAGGAATGCACATGTTTAGGAATGCACATGCTTATAATAATAACCGTGCATGCTCACAGCATGGTTGTGTCAAATAGTGGATGATGTTCCGGGAAAGAAGGCTGCTCCCACATGAGTGTACTTTGGTTTTAGGAAAAATGATACAAGCAAACCACAAGCAAAGGAAAATCTTAACATGAAATCTGTCACAAGGAGTATGCCTACAATGATAAATACTAGTTGGCCTACAGTGATGATGCACTTCTGCTGTGTCATGTTTGTAATGGTAATATATTCGATGCTTATGCAAGTTATCCTTGATGTAGGTAGCTATGTGTGATGTACTCGCAGTGTATTAATAGCAAATGATGGTGGGACTGATTTTTAGGAAACACATCGAATGCAAGAAACAGTTAAACCGGTTATTAATCTGTCATTGACTGGTTTACTCAAACCTACAGTATGATCGATTATGGAACGTTACAACACCCATCACTAGATACAGCTTTGTCCTTTTTTCCCCCTTTAGCATCAGTATGTGCGTAACAAATAGTGGTTGTAAGGAATGAGACAAGACTTCATCTTGTGTCTGAACTAAAATGTTTTCTTGAGAGGCGGTGACGTGTGCATATTTTTGGACCAAAATGGGTTTTGGGGAGAAAATAAATAAATAAATCATACTGTGCTAATGGATTTTAACTGTCACACCCTCCTTTGTTCCTCTCCACTCATATTAGCGCAGTATGTTCATTTACGAAATACAAATATAGCAATATGCTATCATTAGTGTGTCGTGGTGGTCTAATGGGTACTGCAGCGTTGTTGCCTCACAGCACCAGGGTCTCCTTCACACAAGCTCATGGAGTGTGAAGTTTGTGTGATTCCTCGACATATGTGTGTGGGTTTTCTCCAGGTTCTCCTCCAGTCTCAGGGTTTAGCATGTAGCATTAGGAACAGACAAATGGGATAAAAATGACTTGCACCCACCCAGAATAGCATATCAGAAATTTGTGTTTGCGCAGACATGGAAGTAAAGCTCAATCTAGTTTAATACCTGTACAACAAACAACAACTCAGTAACCACCATTCTCCACAACACACTATAACCCACATTATAACCCTTATCCACTCCCCAACTCACACTCCTTCAAAGAGACTCAGGGACACTCATGCTCACAATCTCACTTTAATTTTAACGTATTAATATATGCATCATCTATTTCACCTTCTTCTACTTTCTTCTGCCTTCTGTTTCGGATATTAAGCTGTACCTATTTTCACTGTTTATATCTATGTACTGTACAGATGATATGTTTATACAATGTTTACTTTTACAACTATTGCTTTTGCACAGAGATTAATTTCATTTATCATTATTCCAACACTCGTATTTTCTTTAATTTTATTTTGTATTTGCACTGATCCTTTTTTTTTATTATTATTTTTTTTAAACTAATCTGCGTGACTTAAAATGGCCTTAAATATATATATTTCTTTAATCGAACAGGCATTGGTGAACTATATTAAATAATTCAAGCATGCAACATTTTTATGCAATTTTAAAAAATATATCCATTTGCTTTATTACACTGAGAATCACAAAACTTAATCTGTCCAAGCATAATAGTCAGTCTACGCCTCCAGCGTGAACATGTTCAATCATTACATCACATCTCAAACTGCCCAAGATTTCCTTCACCATGACAACAAGGTCATCTGCTCCTACATCCAAGTATTAACAGGCTCTGTATTGCCATTATGCATTGTTTCAGAGAGAGAAAAAAAAAAGACCACAGAGGAAATCTTTAATGCAGCTTCGCATCCAAGAGCTTTGGAGATGACTGAAGAGAGCAAGAAACAATTCCACAATGTCACTTGGGAATGATTACTCTATATATAGTTATAACATTATTCATTACGGTATTAATGTTCGTCAATTTGTCCGTTTTTTCTTTTGTTGTTGCAATTTTTTTTTTTGTTGGCCATGTTATTTTTAACTTTGACTGCATCATGATCCAAAGCTTCCCTTCTCAATAAACAGACATTTCTGATCTTCCAGTATCACTACCGTGAGTGACTGACAGGGCAGGCTGGGTTATTCGAACGACATGATGACAGTGACCCATACACCATTTCCATTTAAAGCAGCTCAACGTTTGTGCCTGATGAACAAGATGGCTCTGAGGGAGAAAGCTGCTATATTGCTGCAATACAGAGATGCTTGCTACGAATCAGTGGCTGACATTTCATTTTCCAGGGAAGGTTTTCAATTTCATGTCCACATTAACCTAGAGCAGGCTTTTTTGTGTTAGGGCAGAGCCTATTTTGTAGCGTTGTAGTGCTTGGCTGAGAAACTGTCTCTCTTATCTTACTCATAGGAAGGTTAATCGGGTAATGCATTGACTCTAATAAAAGGAAATCCTCCTTTCATGTTAAAAAATATATCCACGCCTTTGATAACGGCGATCCGGTTTGGAGGTCGTTCCTTCCATTATGGCAAATTCTCACAGGATTTCTTTTGAAACCCTTTGTATGCTCAAAAGGATTTCACCATGGGAACTCTCGGTATATTTTTAGGGCTTTCACGAGATGCAGTGATGCATTAATAGAAAATTACGCACGCATACGTACAGCGATTGCCAAAGCTATTAAGACAACAGATGCAACAGTATTATTGTTCTCCCTGTGCACAAAACAGGTCATGTCTCTAATCACTTCTCCTCTATCTGGTTGAAGAGTTGTGCTAATTAGAACGTGCTGGTTTAGTTAATCGATGCAACAAATACAGGGCAGGACTTTTCCTTACCGAACCTTTGCACAAAAAAAAAAAAAAAAAGGAATTTTTTAATTAATTTTGAACGTCTGCGCACAAATTTCTGTGCATGATCTTCAGGAAGCAAATCAAGCAGGCATGGATTGAGCGAGTGACACCAGAGTACTGCAGACATCTTTTTGAATCTATGCCCAGCCGGATCCAGCATGTTGTGAGGAATAAAAGACTTTATATTAAATATTTGTTGTTTTAGAGCAATTTCATTACATAAAATAACAAATTGTTCATATTATCTTGATTGTCATTATTTGAAAAATATGAAAATGTCAATAAAACACTAAATTTCACTTTAGCCCTAATACTTTTGGCGACCCCTTATGGAAAAAATATGGCAATATATTGTAAAATATTAAATAATATAGGAAATCACTGCTTATATTTATTAATATATTGCAATATATGAATCGACCATATTTTATATATATACACACACATACACACACACACACTATATATATATATATATATATATATATACATACATACACACACATATACATATATATTGTTAAATATATTGTTAAATATATATTCAGCATATTGTGAATGTATTTTTTAAACTTTTTTTTCTGTTAATTATTAGTTAGTATCAGTTAGTGTAGCAACAAGGAATATTAACATCATACAATCTTTTCGATTTACCAGTAGATCAGAACAGTAAATCATTTAATATATTGACAATTAATATATAGAGAAATATATTTTCTTTGCGTTAGGGACCACTGTAATGTATATCCATTAACCATGTTAATACACTCACCCAATCACGGAATTATTTACGTCCAGAATATATGCAACAATTTTACAGAAATCTGACAGAATACCATAAAACGATGATGCAATGCTCATTAACATCAGATGAAACCTGACTGTACAGAGCGTGTGTGAGCCCTGCGATGGATCGGCATTCCTGTCCAGCATGTATCTTTGTGCCCTAAGTCTCCTGGGATAGTCTCCAGGACCCGGCGCGACCCTGTATACAGGATAAAGCGGGACAGACGATGATGAGTGGAAATACAGGTACTAGCCTGATAAAATCCTCACTCAGGCTTTCACTAAACAGAAAGCCAATTTACACATCCTGCTGAATCATTAATCTTATTTAAAAATCTTACCAGAGGTCTTATGCTACCACGATTGTGAATTATGCAATCGCAGTCCTGTCACTCACCCCACACTAACCCATCACTTGCAAACCACTCGCTGCTGCTGTGCTGAGGATGGCTCCATATTGCCAGACTAAGATATACTTAGAAATCATGAACATGACTTTGGACTGCAATTGATACGAACACTTTCGCCATAATAGCTTTATAACTGCAATTGTTATGAACTATTTTGCACTCAAGTCTCCAATCGGTGAGGAGTTTATAACGTCAACCAAAATAGACTTACTGTAGTGTTAAATCTATGGTGATTTTCCTGGGTACACAACTGCACTTTACTGAAGAAAATCATTAATAACCACACTACCCGGCGTCACGCAGATGAGAACAGGTTCACTTTTGAATCTATTTTGTCTCCAAGTTTCTTCCTCTTATTGTCTCTGGCACTTTCCTTGCCACAGTCACCTCTGTCCACTCATTAGGAATACATTTATACACGCATTATAAAATTCTTTTAGGCTGCTTTGTGAGAATGGCCATTGTTAAAACCACTATTCAAATAAAAACGTTCATGAATTCCACGAACCCAGCTGTATGTTTGTAACAGTTAAAACCATGGACAGTGTTCAAGACAGAACCATGATGTTGCTGCTGCACGGCCTCACGCTCCATCTGTGCTCGAGGAGAATGGATGAGTCATTATCAACACACTCTACAGGCAGGCTGGGCAATGATACAGCAGCTGATCAGTCACACAAATGACTTTTATTCTCTACATTGTACGCATTCTCTTCAATCTGTGATTCAGAACTGTGTGGAATTCCTACACTTGTGCAACACGAGGTCTCCCAAATGATTAAGATCTATAACCACTTTATAAATATACTGGAACATAATATAGAGACAGTGTAGAGAAGCAGCATACAGTACCAGTATGGGTGCTTTGAACAAAGATAAGGCTGGCTTTCACTTGTTTTTTTGGACTCCAGATCCCTATAGCACTCAGCCACCGTTGGGAGGTAGCTGACATTTCCAAGTTCAAGCTCTAACTGGTGTCAGTGGAATAAACACTCAGTAAATGCTGAGAAGGATTATTTTCTCTCCACCCTCTAAATATACCCCAGAAAAAGAAAAACAGATACATTTTCTTGGATCAGATTGTCAATTTAAAGTTTTTCAACTTTTTTTCAACTCCATGTCAACACCAGGAATATATTTAGCAAGATCAATGCCCAAGACTGAAACAAGTCTGAGTACAAATGCCAATAATTTCAACATGGGTCAAGTCAATACAGAAAACATGACCAGACTCGAGTCCTACTGTATCATGTCAGATACAAAGAAGGAAAGAGAGAGAGAGAGAGAGAGAGAGAGAGAGAGAGAGAGAGGGGGGGGGTCTGTGTGCAAAAGAAAAGATGGTAAAATTAATTTTGGAAACAGAGTCAAATAATACAAAAATCATACCAGTAGACAGGAATCGGTAAACACCATAAATCTGATGGATTATTCCTTTGAACCATTTGCCAAGAATACACAAGAAAATAAGGTGACTGTACTATGCAGAAGTCTTCAGTTCTTTATATTTCGATTTCAAAGGGCCAGACTTAAGGAATCAATCTCCAGGCATCCTGAAGGACTTTTTTGGCTCTCATTTTCAGTCTATTCCATGTACCTGACCAGTTTTAGAGGTTTGTTTTTGTTTGTTAAGCTACGCGGTGGTCTATAAATCATTCTAACATAAAAAAAAATATATATATATATATATATATAATAATAAAAATAAAACTTAAGGCATGAACCAGTAAGATACAGGTGCAAATGATGACAGATGATCAGGCCGGTGATTAGTATACCGGTGATGCTGAATGGTTGCAACAGATAAGAGGGGAAATGAGGTTGCTGCTGAGGTTGTTGAATAAACAACCAATTTTTAAATTTTAAATTTTGTAGACACTTTGCAGCCTTTCGCTGTTAAACATTTACTCAAATTTTTTTCATGCAATCGACATCATTTAATTTAATTTAATTTCATTTAATATGAAGAATTGACGGGTGGCTCAACACTCAGCACCAGATAACATTAAACAATGCTCAGAGCTCCATCAGCACAATGCTTTGTAAGACTTCACACCATACAGATGTACACGTGCTTCCTACTAAATAATATATTTACATAAAATAGGAAAAATAGGAAAAATCACTTAAAATAATTAAATCTATTATTATATGAGACACACTACGGGCAATTTTGGGAACGCCAATTAGCCTAATCTGAATGTCCTTGGACTGTGGGAGAATACCGGAGTACCCGGAGGAAATCCACCAAGCATGGGGAGAACATGCAAACACCATGCACACAGAGACGGGAATCGAACTCAGAACTTGGGTTTTTTTTTTATTTTAAAGCATTGTAAAAAAAAAAATAAAAAAAAAAAAAAAAAGACAAGGTCTAAATTTGAGTGCAAACAAAATAACAGAAGCAAATGTTTAAAATGAGTCAGTCAGTCAATAAGAAGAAACAAGATGTTCTGTTCCACTGCAAGCTGTTTATCACTTTTTTCCATCTTTGGCTTTCACCTTTAAATCTCCACAACAACTCACCTCTAATTCTCCACAAACAGCAGACTTTTTCTTCAGTCTAATCCAGCTAACAACATAACTGGAAGTGCTGTGAAATGCTGCCACAGCAGCACGAAAGTAAACCTTTGGGGGGGAAATATCGGGCTCTCGGGTGGCACGCAGAAAAGCATTCGCTTTATCACCATTAAGCATTATCGCCAGGAGATCCTGAGGTTGAGTCCCCAAAATCAGAGAAAATAGGTTTAAAAATAGAACAGCTGTTCAGGGGCTGTTACCTTTCTAAAAAGGCTCATAATCTACAAGGGTTAGTTAGAGACAACTGAAGTAATCTTAAAAGGGGTTAATTTTTTGAACTAAAAGCATAGAAAATCTAATGTCTTTAAAAATACATATTAAATACAATGTTGTGAAATGAGTCACATTTATGAACAAACCTGAATTTTATGTTACTACATTTCAGTTTGTCAACACCCACCACTGTTCACCTCCTAAGCATATATGGTGGGATTTATTTCCAATATAAAAGAATTTCCATGATTCTCTGTGGAGCTGAGTGATATTTGAGGAGAAATGTCTTGTTTTATGTGCACGACCGATACCTGTTTGTCCTGCCTCATTTCGTGAAGGCTCTGAAGGGTTAAAGTGGTCCTAAGACCCGAGACCCGCCTGCTTGCCTCAGCGTGCCCAGATTGGACCAGATGGTGGCCATATGTCTGTAGTGCATGACCAGGAGCCAGAGACGAGCAAGAAGAACACACAAAATGGACCGCTGTCTCACACGGACACCATGACACCAGAGTAAAATGTCACTCAACTGCTTCAACCGTAAATACAGAACACCTTCACTAAACAATCACAAAGAGAAATCTATTTTATTTATATACACTATATATATAAATAATATATATATAGACTGCAAAATAGATTTCTCTTTGTGATTGTTTAGTACATACATACATACACACATACATACACACATATATATATATATACACACATACATACACACACACACACACACACACACACATATACACACACACACACACACACACACACACACACATACACAC
>JAOVVA010000016.1:11444018-11468283 GCA_028565275.1 Leiocassis micropogon
AATATGAAGCACTTGCAGGCATCATGACGAAGGAGAAAATGTTGAAGAGACAGAAGAATGACATGCTGACTTATGTTACTTAGCCACAGGACACAGTGGCGATTTCAGAAACTAAAGAACATGAGACAGGAAATACAAGTTACTACTTCTATTGCCATTATTAGCTTTTAGTCTATATTAAATATAGACTAAAGACTACATGGTTGATTGAAATAGTTTCAATATTATATTAAATTATATATGGCTTTATTCCCCCCCACCTTACTACTGTTTGCTGCTGCTGTAACACAATAATTTCCTTCACGGGATCAATAAAGTATATCTATGTATCTATCTATCTATAGTTTAAATGATATTATAGTTTAAATCGCAATATGTGTTAAAATAAACACAAAGTGAATTTTCAATTCAATTTCTTTTTCAATTTTCAATTCAAAATGTATTTATTTATTTATTTATTTTCCCCATCCAAATAAGTCTCTGGCTGTGAAAAGTTCGAGAACCCCTGACCTGTACCATGATGGTGTCAATTTTAGCATGTACGCTTTTATTCATGGACTGACAATGTGTCATCATCTCTTTTTCATCCCCTTGTTTTGGGCATGCCATGAGGTTTAAACAGCTTTGCAGGGATGATGAGAGATGTTTAAATATGTCATTAATTCAAATCTTCAGCTGTGCGGTAATGATTTTTGCTATATTTGCTTTTACTGGACTGTATTTGGTTCAATTGCCATGGGACTCTGGGATGCTGGGTTATACTGTATGCTTACTCTGGAAGTTCAAGGATGCTTTATATAATGCTAACTAAGCTGCCAAGTGCAATAAACCTCTTCAATAGAGATAAATTTAGATAAATTTCAGCAAAGTAAGATTTAACCTTTACTCAGGGTACTATACAGTATCAGTACCAAAAGAGAAAAAGGCAATAAACTCTGCTCGTCGCATCAAAAGTACCTTAAGTAAGCATTTTTACCAGGGTAGAGGAATGTAATTTATCTCCAAAGCTAGTGCCACAGGATTGTACCTTAAGGGCTAATTATTTACCTTAAATCATTTTTAAGCCACATTATGTTCCTATTTCCAGGTTAAAATGTATATTAGATGTACCCTTGAGTGTGCCAGTGCTGTGACAATGAACGGTACAGGTCAGATACATTTTTGATTAAATGTAATATATGGTCTCTTATTTTTAGAGCCATTCCGCTATTGAGCTTATGAGAAATGATCTTGTCAAAACACATCCACAAAGAGTCACTCACTTGTTCCCGTTATGCATACTGTACCAGTTTTGGGTAGTCGAAGTTCAAAATATATTTTAATAATGACAACCTATTTTACTAATGAGTGACAGTATCAATTTCCACCTAACTAATGTTTTATGCTGAAATAGAAATTTCTTACAAAATACAAACACACACACACACACACACAACCTTCAAAATTCAGTCTATTATTCAGTCAGTAATTGTTTTGACATTTTCAAGCTTGGCATTAAGAGTTTTGACCTTCAACTGCTGAAAATTTTAACCACAAGGAGTCAGAACCCATGACTGGCTGTAATATGGCAATGAGCACCTATAATGACCTCAGGATAACCCGAATTTATAGATTATAATTCCAATTTTTTTTTAAAAAGTCCTTTTCTTCCTGATTTATTTTGAGACGAGACTCTAGTCCAACTAGTAATTAATTTGTGCCAAGTTTCTTAATAGAATTTGTCAGCTTGGGCAATTAAACTTTCATTGGAAAAATAATTACAGGCTTAACTAGACCATACTTAATTCACCAAGTCTAATTAACCCTCCCTTGGCTAATTATCTCCATACTCCATGTTCTCCTTCTGTGACTACTAATAATTCATCAATTTTTAGTAGAAAAAAATCATTTTGAAATCCACCAACTGTTTACATTCCTAGATCTCACTAGTATTACCCTGTTTTATTTAGGGAATCCTGCATAACACCATGAAGGAGCTCCTATACCAGGAGCTACAGCATAACAGTGCCATTGTGGTGTAATGACATCAAACTGCTCCTTCAAAATACCCCATTAAAAAAGATTTGGTATCATCCAAGGGGCACTAAGCCTCATATATTGTTTCTTTACAGAACATTTCTACACCTCTGCCTTGCCCACGCTGCCCTCAGCTTCTCATAAACCAGTGAGATTAGAGCATTTCTCTGAGCCACTGTGGCTGCATCCCACAGGACAAAATCTCAGCAGCTGAGCTGACAGAAAGAGACAGGAAGCCAGCACACCACTCTGAGAGCAGCTTTGCTTTGTAGAGTCTGGATGTACGTTCATTCCATCCAAGAGCAGCCCTCGGATGTATCTAAACCCTGACTTTAAGCAGCAGAAGGAGGGTAAACGAAATGTTCTACGGTTGGGCTGAAATGTTCTTAGAAAAGAAAACATTCCTAAAATGTTTTAAATCATCTGCTGTAGAAATTTCCAGTTAAGCAAGAAATGTTTGCATTCATGGTTGCAGTGATGTTTATAATGAGTATATAAAAATGTTTACAGAACATTAAAAAAGTTATGATCCAAGAGGTGGCTCAGAACCCACTGCAGACGTTCCTGTGGAACACCTGATACTTGAAAATCAATTCAATTAAATTCTATTTGTATAGCGGTTGTAACAATTGGCATTGTCGCACGCATCTGTCTGTGGGAATCATTTACAAACACCACTTGCACATTCCTGGAAGTTAGTTGGGAGTTACCGTCACATCCCCTGTACCTCATACCAAGCCATTTCCATATGTCTGGGCCATTTAAGGATTTCTGGGAGGTCAGCGTTTCAGACATGATGCCAGTCCTCAGAGTAGGGAGAAAACTTAGCTCTACTTTTAGAAACTAAACTCTAGCTTGATATAATCCAAGCATCCATAATTCAAGAGTGATAAAGGGATTTTTTTACTCTCTCAACAGGGTTTTGTTATTCTGTACAATCAAAAGTCCCGATTTGACTTGAATGCCCCTTGTTTTTACAGTTCCAACAACATCGCTGTTGTAAAATTATGTGAAATATTATCTGAACGTGAAGTAAATAAAAATAATAATAATTCTTAGACTGAGTATAATCATGCTCTGATAAATTTAAAACTGTTAGTTATGAAATTTTCACTATATTATAATTTGAATTGTGGAGGGTCAAAGAAATAGATTTTATCCTGATTTATTATAATATTAGACTTTACAACTGGTCATCATTTGTGGTAAGTTTTATAAAAGAATTTGTCAGCTTGGGCAATTAAGCTTCTATTGAAAAAATAATTACAGCTAAAATGGCAAAGTTCATCACTGTCCAGCTTTACTGCTGGGTCCTTGAACAAGGCCCTTAATCCTCAACTGTATAAATTAAATAAATGTAAAATGTTCATTTGTAAATTGCTCTGGATAAGGGCATCTTCCTAATACTGTCAGTGTTAATCTAATTTTCTGTAGACATAATACATAAATTTTTCCAATTATAGTGTTCAAGTCAAAATGTCATATTCTATGCTAAAAGTTAAACCGTATTAATTTTTAATTTTTGATTAACAGTAAAATGTCAGTGTAAAAAGAATATCACATTAATGTTGTAGTAGTCTGGGAAACTCAGTTGCATGTCAACAAAAATAAAAAAGGATTTGGCTAATTTCTGCCTATAACATAGCAAAAGTATATTTCATCAAAATGATGTAGGAATGTTGGATGTAAACAGTGAATGTCAGGGTTTGATGGACAAATGGACATGAGCACGATCAGTTCAGTTTATAATCAGATAGCGACTGTCAAATAGTGATGTAATCTTTAAATGTAAGTCTGTAAGTTTTTTTTTCATAACTTTTGAGTGAATTTCAAATTGCTAGAACTTTACTTTCAAAAGAGAAATTTCTCTGTTAAACAAAGTCTGTAGTTTTTATAACTATGTCTTGGAGAATATATGTCAAAATATGTGAGGCCATCTTATTTGTATTACCGAGGTTATATTTTTGTTCTTAAAGAATGAAGGTTAAATTAACCGTTAAAATTATGGCCTTTTCTGAACCAAACGTGTGTGGGATAATTTTGTAAAAAAAAAAAAAGTAAAAAATCAATTTTTGGATTCAATAAATGTGAAATATTACTGCAATGTCTTCCAGTCTGGTGCGTCGAGATGATCACGCTACAGTTTCCAAGACATTTAGTCATTGTAAATGACGTATTCACCATATCACACCCTGCATACTGTTGTAAGGGAAGACTGGAAGACCTGGTGGAGGCTCACCTAGACTTTGCTATAATTCATATTGATGGGTTATAATGCTGTTGTATCCCAGGAGAGTATCGGAGCCACTAAGCTCTTCTAGGAAAGGCTGCATTTTTTGACAGGTGGAAAGCCAGCTCAGTCTCTGTTGGACTTAATCGAGGTGCTCTTGCAGCAAAGCCCTTGCTCCCCATCCATCCGAGTTTATTGATCTGCTAGCAGTCTCCTGAGCTCGTGCCGTGTCCGACTTCTTTCCATATTCAACACATAGTGCACCATTTTGTAGCTTTGTCCAATTTCTCCCTAGGAAAAAAGTCCTTGGATTTACTATAGTGCACAAACAATCCTCATAAACTACAAGCACAGGGCAGGGGTAGCTCAGTGGTTAAAGCATTGGACTACTGATCAGAATCCAAGCACCACCAAGTTGCCACTGTTGGACCCCCGAGTAAGGCCCTTAACCCACAACTACTCAGAAGCAAAAAATTAGATAAAATGTAAGTCGCCCTGGATAAGGGCTTCTGCCAAATACTAAAATGTATTGTAAAAAAAAAACAAGTTGGTTAACTCATTTCACCAAAGATCAAAAAAAGCAATTTTCAACAGTTTTGGGTATGCCCATGTTCAGTATTGAATTTATCTACGATGTCATTCTCCACAATAGTGGTTCATATCTTACTGTATATGAATGTAGGCACTTACAAAAAAGTATTTCGTTTTTACCCAACCTAAGGTTTTAATTTTGATTGGATTGTGACAGGTGTATACCAAAAATATCTTTAGTTGAGCTGTTAGTTTTATGTCTGTACCAATGTTATTGTGATGAGTTGTGAATTGGTTACCAAGCAGGGAATCACATACCATCCCATTTCCCATCACCGTGCTCAGCAGCAGCTAAACACAGAGTCGCTACACAAAGAAACCCAACACGGTCCAGACCAATCCTGAAACAGACGTATAAATATAAATATAATTCATTTGTTTATATTTAATTGGAAAAATCACATGAAAAAGCAGTGAACACAACATTTTGAATCTAATTAAATTCCAGTTGGTGCGTGCCACCTTATACTGTCCTGTATACTGTCGATGGTCTCAACTGTCACAAAAAGAAAGTGAGGATCAGCCTGTCACACTACATATCACACTTGACTGCTTCGGACTGGAGAAAGGCTGTGATAAACCCATCAGCCGTCACATCCGATCCTTTTTATGAACAACTGCCTCTTTACTGTAAAGGTCAAGCTGATGCCTGGGTTCACGAAATCAACCCTGTGGCTGAAATTCGAGTCAAGTACAAAATGCTGCACCATGTGTTCAAGGGCAGAACTGACACAAAAATAGTGATCACGTTCTATAATTTATTTGGTTATAATTTTAATTCTAGAATAAAGAATAAACACTTTCACTGTGTTCAAAGTATATCTCCTTTTTTCTTTCTCATGCATCTATAAGGGACAGATAGTATACAGTACCTGGCCAAACAAAAGACTTGCACACTCTAATATTTAGTTAGCCAGCCTTTAGCTTGGATTACGCCAGAAAAAAAACTCGATTGATGTGATACCCTGGGCATTAAGTACATTCAGGTCATCAGCTGACTTCATTTCTTTGCCGTATAACCTTGGTGATTGTACACCTGACCAACTGAAGCAAACCCTGATCATAATGCTACCCCTTGTACAGTGGGCACTATGCATTTACCCTGATGCACCCAGCGCTCTGGAATAGGGTTAAGCCGAACTCATCAGATCACATGACCTTTTTCTATTGCTCCAAAGTCCAATCTTTATGCTCTCTAGCAAACCAAAGCATTTCTTTTTAATTAACCTCAATAATAAGTGGTTTTTATATGGACACAGCTGTTTAGTCCCAAATCTGAGTAGAAGTGCTCTTCCTTTCACTATTAAACATAGCTGTGCACATAAGAGCACATTTATGCTCTTAGTTTTTCTACAATGCAACTTCCCCAAGAGTTTAAATGATCCCTGATCACAGTCATTCTTGATTTTTGACTACACTTCTTTTGCAAAATTCACTGCTCAGCAGTATACTTCCACGTTTTATAAAGTGTTGGCTAGTTCTTACCCGAATTGCAGTCATGTTAATGTTTTATTTGCTTGATGCACGCCAATAATTTCAATCTTCTGAAACAGCAACTTTTTTTTTTTTTGGCCAGACAAAGTACATGGGACTATGCCCAAGCTGAAAGTGAAAATGCCTGGAATATAGTCAAGTATAAAATTAAATTTGATGTTTAATTTCATATTTGATGTATTCATTTAATAACAGGATTTTTTGGTCTTTGCTCAAGCAATTTTCACTTGCCAAAATGCTTCCTAGATTCAGTTTCGACTAGGACCACTCACTTTCACTCACTCATCGTCTATATCGCTTTATCCTGTATAAAGGGTCGCGGGGGCGGGGCCAATAACAGGAGACTTAGGGCACGAGGTAGGGTACACCCTGGGCCAATGTGGGAACACCAATTAGCCTAATGTGCATGTTGTTTGGACTGTTGGAGGTCACAAGAGCACCCAGAGGAAACCCACCAAACACCAGGAGAACATGCAAACTCCATGCACACAGACAATGAACCTGGAGGTACAAGGCGATGGTGCTAACAACTAAGCCACTGTGCTGCCTGAATGGAAACAGCCCTTTCTAAATATTTTTTTTTATTTATTTTTTTTTTATACGTCTACAGGACCTATCTCATGCACTTAATATAAAAATTACATAAACAACCACTAACCTTAAACTGTAAACAGAAAATTGCTTATGTACTGTATCTTAGCAGTACGTGTGTGTGTGTGTGTGTGTGTGTGTGTGTGTGTGCACGCATAACAGTTTTACCTCTGTGCAATAATGTTAAACCCTAACAGCAAGGTCCTGATGCGAGTTACAGCTGAGTATCCACAAGCAGTTTATCCTTGCTTTATATCTTGTAGTAAATGTAAGAGATCATGTGGGCTGACATACTTTTTGATCTGGAGAGTGCTCTTGAGGTGTCCAAAAGCTTTAAAGTGTTTTTCTGCATGACATAAGTACACAATGCTAGACTGTACTCTATCACGTTACACAGCATAGTTCCTTTAATTTCACCAGGAGTTCTTGCTTCTTAAAGATCTGAAAACAAATCTAATTATAAGGCATGCATAGTGTTGGCTAGGTCTCCATCTGATATGGCTTGCTATAATGGCATCGACTCGTCATTGGTTTTTATATTCTCATCACCTCTTGCTAAAATGAGAACTTTTCACACGCACAAGGAAAGATTTCATTCAATGTAATAAAAACAGACAGCCGTCTTTACACTCTATCTCCATTACAGGCAATAGGTGCAATAAGTAAACCTCGGGCATGATTTAAGAGGCTAGCCTGGGGCACTGAGGCGATGAGATTGATCGGAACCACAATGTGTGTGCTTATATAGTCCATCGCTTGTCTGGGAGAAAAAAGAAGAAAAAAAAAAGATAAGGTTTAACAATAGAGGGTGATGAAGAGATTGCAGAGGAAAAACAATTTCAAGAGTTTAAAAGTCTGACTGAAGGGTCTATTGTCAAAGAGCACTCCGGCAGAGTGGTATTGACTGCAACGATTCTGCGGATCAATCTGCATGGAGCAATGAAAGCTTTATTTTCTCATCTTTCAACATTGGACACTGTGATGAAGTAATAGAGCCAAACTATTTTGATGATTTCAAAGGAATGTTCTCTGGTCAGCCATAACATTAACATCACCTCCAAGTGAACTGAATGACATTGATTATCAATTCAATACCATTGAACTGTTAACACCATCCTGCGCACCCAAGGCTAACCCATGACCGCGGGAACCAAAGGCCAGCCCGTCTGGTCTGATCACACAGAAAAGCCAACAAAAGTCAATGACCTTCATCGGAACATCCAGTGCACCACAGTCTGTCTCGCATGGAAAGAGCCCAAGGCCTCCAAACTTCCAAGATCTCAATCTGATCGAGCATCACTGGGATGTGCCGGAAAAACAAGTCAGATTCATACAGGCCACACCTCGCAACCCACAGACCCACAGGATCTGCTGCCAATGTCCTAGTGCCAGACACCACAGTAGTGGTCAAGACATATTCTGTCCTTTATGGAAAGCATTACAAGGACAGCAGGGTTGTTACAGTGTCTCGCTTTCAGAATTATACAAAGTATACGATCAGTATGCATTTCCTGTATCTGAGGTCTGTTCTCCTCACATCCTTTCCTTTCAGTCACTTTCTTTTGAATCGTATAATGCCATCATAATAAACGCTGACAGTGTTAGGGATTGTTTAAATGTTATTCTCTAAAATATCCATCTAAAGCCGTATTCAGACTGAATTCGTTTTACATGCGTAGGTCTGATAATGCAACTATTATTAAGTCGGTCATGTTTTAAAAACTTTGAACACACATGGCTGAAAAGATTATACTGCAGTTTGCAGCATAAACTGACCAGTATAAATAACCTCAGGCAATATACAGTGTATTCTATGTGAAGTGACATGTTTCAGACAAGATTCCATCATATCCTGGGGGGACAAGGGATTCGTGCTTGCTTTCCACACTCCAGGAAATGCTATTTCCTGTTGTTTCTTGCCAAAATCAAAACTAAATCAATTTATTGAATTCCTAGCAAAGTTAAAGTGCATATGCATGTTATGGGCATTGAAGTTACTTCACAGCACTGACATGCAGCTACGATATAATAAAGGTAAAATGTTGTATAAAAATAGAGTACGAGGTACTGTATGTGTGTAGAATGTGGAGATCCCTGTGATTTGTATATATACAATATATACAGTGTATATACAGTGTATAATATATTATTATTTATCTCTTATTCTATTTTAGTTTTTTTTTTACAAAAAATCCTAAACCTGAAAGAAAGAAACTAAGAAAGGCTAATTGTTCTCAGTAAAGCAATATTATTAGTATTATTTTCAAAGGGTGATCACTTCAGAGAATCTCAAGGACTTCATCACAGACAGATAAAAGCCCATGTGTCACTTTGAAAAGCTTAAATTCACAATGAGAGTTTCAAGAATTCTTCTGACACCATCCCAAAGGGACAAGTGTGTGTGTGTGTGTGTGTGTTTTCATCTGTATAAATAAAAGATTTTTCTGTAAATTGGTCAGAACTTGCTCTTTCAGTGATATCTTTATTCTTCGTACATTGGAGGACCAGAAACCAGTCTCAGAAAATTCTTTTTTTTCCCTTTCTTTCTTTTAGTGCTATACCCTTCACCCAATCAATGTCTGTATAGACAGAGTATGCGGAATACACGGAAATGACAACAATGCACCAAAATCCTGAAAAAAAAAAAAACGAAAGCATGGCTTACCTCAAAAAAAAAAAAGAAAGTAGACTATGAAAACTTAACCTTCAAAGATGAATGGACAGATGCAATTATGTATGTTTATTCTTTCTCCGGGACGTTTAAAACCGGTTTCTCATATGTTCTGAAGCCATGGCACTAATATCAAGCAGTAATGTGAAACACCACTATGTGATAAAACACGGGTTGTTAAAGCAAAACATATCCGCAGTAGTCTCTGGGGTAAGGGTGTATAAAATACAGGAACTGAAAGTCCAGTGTTATGTGCTAAAATTTGCTTGAAGTTTAACCAGCACTATACAGTAAGTGAAATCAAAATGAGGAAAAGCAATGTTATGAACAGTTATGTGCCGGATTTAAATTTTAAAATAAAAAAGCTACTAATAAACTACTTGCCTGCACCAATAGATATTAATAAGAAAATCCAAATGGAATATTTTTACTAGGATTAATATTTTCATGGCTGTAATAATAGTGCTGAAGTGGCATAAGTGATTTTTACCATGTTGGAGTCATTTTAAGACAAAACCATCTTTAAGACAAACATACTGTAATCTTTATGCGATCTACTTTTTCGATTTCTCGCCTTTGATTTACTCTCTGATTACAGAACCGGGAGTGTATTTGGCTGGCAACAAAAGAAGTACAACCGAGCATAAACAACACCAAAGATACTTAACCTTACAAAATTGTATTTCTTCATATAAATAATGGCGTATGAATAAGTACAGAAAGACAGACCGACATGTACGTGGGCTTTAACCTGAAATAATATCACTGATTACATTAAAGCTGATCGACTTACGTATTTTTATCTTTAACCTTTTAACTATTTCTACAAACTCTTTACCCATCAATGGCAGGTACTAACGCTAGTTATTATTATTTTAGTGCTAAGTACATATAGCTAATAAATTGCAATGTATAAAACTACTGTATAAAAGTCGACCTCAGCATTATTGTATTCTTGATTCTGATTTTTTTTGCTCACAATGTGTGTGTTAACTTTCTAGACAATACAGCGTGGATTATTTTAAGATTGACAGAGCGAAAAAAGGCTGGTTGTCATTATTATTCATTATTATCATAAATAAAAAAAAATTGTAATCATCAATTGCTGTGGTATAGCACGAATAAAACACTATTACTATTACTTGTAGACTTTTTTCAAGTACCGAGTATACCGTTTGAAGACTATCAAACAAACAAAACAAAAAAAAGAACAACTGCAAGTATAGAAAAGTTCATCCTTACCCCTGTAGAGTTTTGCATTAAATTATTAAACATGTGCGGTCAGAGAAATCATATAGATCAGGAATCACTCTAAGAAAAAAAAAAAAAAAAAACCTCCCTGGAGTCCAGAGCAAGTAAGGTATTGGTTATATAACAGTGTTTGCAGAGTCAGTGGAGTCAGGAGTAATTCCTCTAAACTTGGGAGGAATTGCATTTCTTTAGCAGTGGGCAGATGGAACTTTATGAATAAGTCATTAGCAAGTTTCTGGTTGCGGCTGCTTGGGTAAGGAACCACATTCGGGCCACAGTTGGGGGGAGAAAGGGATGTAGTGCAGAACTACATTCCCGCAGCGTTTACAGAGCCCAGCCGAGGATCATCTGTATAAAAATGGTTTTGTTGTGGCCTCCAAGTGCATAAGAAAAAAAGTCTTACACCAGCTCCTATTGAATGGGATGACTCTGTAGCAACTTTACGAGACGTGTGTACAGTATACTCTAAATTCTAAACACGTTGACTGAAAATAAGAATGGTTGTCTGTGCGGCTCAGTCTGCAGTAACTGCAAAGGGTCATTTTCATTATATGGAAAATGATTGCATCAAAGTGTCTAAATAGCTCTTTCTGTGAATAGTTGATTATTTCTGAACCACAAAACATCCTGTCAGTGTGTGAGTTCCCAATTCCCTGCAGAGCTGTGTGAAGTAATAGACTGTGTAAAGGAAAAACTTTCTAAATCAAATTCTGTAGCAAACAGACAGGCGTTTTCTCTCCATAGTAATTCCTGCTCCTCTTCTTTTAATTTATTCAATAAGAGCACATTTATACATTATGTACATGTCCATCTTGTCCGCTTGCCTACGTAAATCCGAGCTATGACACCCTAAAGAGTTATAAAATTAGGAAGGGGGTAATTATCCATTAACATATTATTCGGAACCCAGCATGTAACGTACGTAATCTAACGTACGTCGGTCTATTACCCAATTCGCCGCTTGATCCCTTCTTCCAGGACTGCTTGTCCTTTGAGAAGCAGGTCACACGAACATTATAGCTAATGAAAAGATTGCATCGGTAGGTTTCGTGGTATGACATTTAGAGAGAAAGAAATGCTCTCTTCAGAAAACCCAGAATCCATGAAAAGCAATTTGCATGCCATTAAAAGATGATTAAGACAAAGATTACAGTTAAATGAATGGTGTTTGGCTGGCAACAAAAGAAGTACAACCGTGCATTTCTTCGTATTAATAAGTTATGCAGAGAGTACAGAAAGACAGACAGACATGTACGTGCGGTTTAACCTGAAATAATAATATCACTGATTACATTAAAGCTGGTAGAAAAACCCAGAGGTTGAAATGCCAGAAATGCTAAAAACCCATTTCCACAACTTGGCCTTTGTTTGTTCCTGTTGTTCATGACCTGCAAAACTCCTGTTCACACAACGTTCATGTTATGTCCCACAAGGTTCCAATCCCTGGTCTAAACTACTGTAGATGTCATGTGACCATTTCAAGCCAGGTTTAAATATTAATTTAATATGTGTATTTCCTATTAATGTGTGAACGCTGGTATACTGAAGATGAAACGAAGAGATGAGTTACAAAACGAAGAACGTCAGCTTGAACATATTTATTTCTGTGATGGGGAAATATAAAAAATACCAACTTTTAAGAATGGCCTTTGATAATTTCACGGGACTATAAAGTTGCTATACATATGCAGTACTGTGCAAAAGTCTTAAGCCATCATTATTTTAAATGCTGGCGATTAAATAAAAGAAATGGGAACAAATGTCTTACCGTGACAGCCTGCAAAGCGCCAAAAGAAACAATTTAAAAATTGGTTGTTTATGTAACAACCTCAGTGGTCGCCCTCATTTCCCCTCTCGTCTGTTCCAACCACTCAGGATTCAGCATCACCAGTATACCAATCACTGGCCTGATCATGTGTCATCATCTGCACATGTTTCTCACTGGTTCATGCCTTAAGTTAGATTGCTTTTTATGCCTGAATGATTCATAGGTGACTGTTTGGCTTGACAAACAAAGAACATTCATCAGAAACCGGTCATGTACAGGGACTGGACTGGGAATGAGAGACAAAAAGTTCTTCAGGAAGCCTGGAGAACTGTTCCTAAAAACTACATTGAAAAGTGCAAAACAGTCTGGGTTCTTTGGACGCACTTGGTTCCGAGCTATTTTCAAATCTTGATTTATTAATTGATTTTCTGTCCCACTTATCCTATGTATACTCCTCAAGTCTAACTCAGGGAACTCAGGGCACAAGGGTGGGATCACCTCGGATGGCAGGGCACAGGCATACACCCACTCACACACTGTGGGCTATTTGGAAACACTAATCAGCCTACAGGGCAGGGGAAGAACATGCAAGATCCATGCACAGAGACTGGAGGCGAGATCTATTTCTATTTTCAGATCTGTATCTATGTAGTGCTGCAAATATCCATATCTGGGTTTGTGTTCAGATTTAAACCCTCAGTGTGACCTAAAGCTGATATTCTATGTACAATATGTATGTTTGTTTGTTTGCACAGTTCCCCCGGAAAGCACAGAGAAAAACCCAGAGGTAGAAATGCCAGAAATGCTAAAAACCCATTGCCGCAACTTGGCCTTTGTTCTGTTCCTGTTGTTCATGACCTGCAAAACTCCTGTTCACACAACGTTCATGTTATGTCCCACAAGGTTCCAATCCCTGGTCTAAACTACTGTAGATGCCATGTGTACATTTCAGGCCAGGTTTAAATATTAATTTAATATGTGTATTTCTATAAATAATTGTACTTGTATCTGTTTAAGATACTTTACCAGAGATTATTTTCATTAAAGCTTTGAACTCATAATTCCGATACACAGTGTAAAGCTGTATGGCTGTACACACTCTAATATAATAATAGCCCTATAGGCCTATAACAAGACTACCATGCTAAGACTTTCAAATTCCATTATTTCAGACATTTACCAGAGCTCAATTCTGACTGACCAGAACGTGATTAATTGCCTATAAGAGCAGCTCTGATGGCTGTAATAAAATTATTAGTTCAGATTAAAGCTCATTCATTACTACTGTATATAACTCATTTAGAGGGACTTGTATGGTGAACTCTGTAAAATAGCTTAATGATAAAATGACAAATTTGCTATAGTTATTTTTTATAAAAGCAGATTTTTTATTTATTTCTCATTCACTCACTGTCTGTACCGCTTTATCCTGTATTTAGGGTTGCAGGAGGCCTGGAGCCTATCCCAGAAGATTTAGGGCACGAGGCAAGGTACACCCTGGACAGGGTGCCAATCCATTGCAAGGCACACACATACATACACTCACACACTCATTCACACAATATGGGAAATTTAAGAATTAACCTAATCTGCATGTCTTTAGACAGAGAGGAAACCGGAGTACCCGGAGTAAACCCACCAAGCACAGGGAGGACATGCAAATCCCATGCACATAGACCCCGAGATGGAAATCGAACCCTGACCCTGGAGGTGCAAGGCGACAATGCTAACCACTACACCACCGTGCCGCCTCATTTATTTATCTTTTAAACTATACTATTCCTCTTCAAAATAAAAAGAGAGAAAGCCAGCAGCAAATAACTCGTGCAGCCATTCTACAACATTAAATGTAGGTATAAACGGATGAAAATGACAACAAGCCTAACATCTGTAAATATCAGAAGGCACTGATTTATCAGCTGTACTGTACATTGGTCAGAACTCGCTCTTTCAATTATATCTTTACGTTTCGTATATTGGAGGATCCAAAACCACTCTGAGAAAATTTTCCGTCTGTATGTCTCTGTCCTGTATGTCTGTCCGGACAGATTTTGTCACGGCATCACGCAAAACTGGCTGGACAGAATTTAATAAAACATTACCAGTCCTTTGGTATTTGCTTGTGCAATAAATTAAATCGTAATGTTAAGTAGAAGTGAAGTTATGAGCAGTTATGTTCCAGATTACTGTCACAGAATCACCCAAAACTGGCTGGACAGAAGTTTATGAAACTTTTGCAGTACTTGGATATCTTCTTGAAGTTTATCCTGCACCATAAGTGAAATGAAAATGCTGAGGAAAACAGTTACTGTATGTGCCAGATTTAATAATCTACTTTAAAGCTAATAATCTGCTTGCTCAATGTAAACAAACACCTGCATCAATAGATATTAATTAGAAAAGTCAAACTGAATATTTTTATTGGGATTATTGATCAGCTTATTTTTAACTATTTCGACCTTTCAGCCAACCCCCATCCATCATCCCCCCCTCATCAACAACAAGTACTTACGCTAGTGATGTTATATGTTATATGGGCCTTACAGTATATATCTGATTTTCTTCTTAGACTATAACTTCATTCACATTACCAGCCCTTTTTTTTTACCCAGATCAGATTTTTTAGCGTTGTTTTTTTTTTTTTTTCCAGATTGCATCTGAGTGGCCTTACATACTGTACTGTGGTCCTAGACTGGATACATGGTGATGCGAATTAAATCAGAACGGGCAGATCGGAATTCATGCAACCTGTTCCTCTGCTCATGCACAGGGCGTTGACGTCATCAGTCAGTACATGTGAATTTCATAGCAGTGCTAGCAATTGATGCTAAAATAGCTAAAGCAAGGCTACTAGGTTTCTTCCTTCTTTAGGACTTTAAATACAGCTGACTAACTGCTTGCTGTCCTCTAAAAAAAACAAAATCTCAAGCATGTTTTTGCAAAAATCGCATCTATTGTTTGAAATGAATGAGAGGTAGCACACATATGTATTTTAATGCAGATAGAGCGAGCCGAAGACGTACTGACGTACGTTTCAGAAGACAGACATCTCCAAGTTAGTGCTAGATAAAATCTATTGTAATTGTGAATGTCTCATGAACTATCATGACATGCAAGTCTGATCTGACCAAAAAATCTAAATTAAACAATGTGACCTGTAATGTGATTGTAGCCATAAAGGAGGATTTAATTATAAAACCATCATTTCTTATCATGAAGTGCCTCAGCATTTTAATGTAATGTACAGGCTAATTAATACATCAGCACTGTCTTGGGTAGAGATAGAAATGCAGAGTTTAAAAAGAGTTTTAGTTCTACAGAATAGCTGACTGTACACTGCTAAATGCGGCTTTCTATTTTTTCTTACGTCTGTTCTCTCGCCAAAGCTGATAGACTGATAAAACTCTTCACCAACTGTTCGCTCATCATCTTCCTGATGCAGATGTTGAGGGAAAACTCGGCAGAGTGACGAACAGCTGCCAGCTGCTTTGCGTTTCGGTAATCATGGCTCGGTCACAGGTCAGCTTTGATCCCGGCTCCAACTATCACCTGTGTTTCACTGATATTTACTACACGACTCTGCACCAATCACTGCAGGGTAACAAGAATCCCGTTCCCTGCTTCTAATGTGACCCACAAGCCCTGTCTTAATGGTGAATGAGAGCCACATTGGCCTAGAAAGTCAAGCTGTAAATGTAAAAACCCTCCATAAAAGATGCAGAACAGTAAAGATGTATGTAACTCCAGGGTCGTGAACCATTTAATGAGGAAACAATGTGGAAAAAATGGTCATGTTTTAAAATACTTTCCACCAGATCAAAGTAGCCCATAAACATTCAATATTATTTGGCTTCTTGAAAATGCTTTTTATGCCTTAATTAAGTAAAATTACTTCAACTGCCTCTTATTTAAGCAAAAGAGGCAACATGTCTTAATAAAAAACATTGCAAAAAAAATTATAAAATGACAAGCTTACCTGTAAGAAGGTATCACGGGCACAGCAAACATGTCAAGTCATGGAAAAGAGAGAGGAAATATTATTAGTTAGTTACTGTACATTTTTGCACTTATTGGTTCAGGTTAAAATAAATAGCAGAAATTACACTAATATGGAGAAAACGCACCACAATAAGACCATCTCACTATAATTTGTTTCAAACAGGTGTTGGTACAGTGATGTCCAAACACTGGGTAGAAATATTGTCATGAAGAACAACCTGCTTATTTTCCTCCAAACACTTTAATGACAGACAAACTCTACATAAGCACTTTTTTTTACATAAGCAAGTTTTATCTCATGTTATTATCAGTTGTTGAAGCCATGATTGAATCTCATTAACCTTTTAAACCCTCACAAATCAAAATAACTTACTTTCATGATTGCATTTCTGAGATTTTCATACGGCCGATTTCATTGGGGAAAATCATCAGTTTTATTGAGCATGTCTAAAAATACATAGACACATATATACATACAAAATGTCACATTTAAGACTTTTGAAATCATTTTAAATTGTGAATAAATTGTAAATTAGGATAAGTCAATCCTACAGAATTTACACCATATTCACTGGTTTTAAGATGCATCCTCGTTGATTTTATCACAACGAGCAAGGGAGACAGAGATCCAGTTACAAGAGTGTCTTGATTACATGGCTAATGGTCATATTTCAAAAAAATATCTGCTGTCCAGTTGAGCAAAAACAGTTGACCTTTACCGTAACAGTTACTCCAGTTTATTACGATTTAATACCTTTCTACTGGCATCCTACTATATTTTTGTGTTGGATGTGTAATGAGGCAAACTTGTTAATGGTTTTACCCTGTAAAACTTTTTTCTGTTTTTTTATTAATTAACCAAATTATGTTAAATTTGGTTTCTAACTATATTTAATGTCCAGGAACATTAACCATTGTACCATGTTATTTCTGTAAGTTCTGCATAAAATCATGCAGACACAGGTTAAGAGCTTTAGTTAATGTTTATATCAAACACCAGAATGGCTAAAAAAAAGAAGGCAGATATCAGTGACCAACTGCGTACGGTGGTTGGTGAAAGACAAGCTGTTGAAGTGTTTCAGGAGCTGCTGATCTCCTGGGATTTTCATATAGAGCAATATATGGAGTTCAGACAGAATAGTGTGAAAAACACCCAGTCAGCTGCCGATAAGGGAGGGCAGAGGAGAAATGTCGGATTTGTTAGAGCTGAAAGGAAGGCTATGGTTAATTAGACCGGTGTAGCCTCAGATTCCTGTTGCCCAACAGGAGTAGAATTTGTTATGAGCATCTGTTGTTGTAGTTTATCAAAGTTTGATATGTTGTGCGTTCTGAGATGCCTGTCTGCTCAAAACGGTAAAAAGTTTTTAAATTGAGTTATTGTGATGTTTCATGTGAACACGAAGTGAGACGCTTGACTGGCATCTGCAAAATTTTAGGCAATATGCTGTCACCTCATAATTGGCTGATTAAATGAGTACATGAATGACCATGTATACAGGAGGTTCTATTAAAGTGGCCAGTGAGCGTGTATATATACCCTATGGATTAAGAATTGGATATTACTAAAGTTCAAGGAAGCGAATACTTTTGATAATATATTCATATATTAAACCCTATGGATTAAGAATTGGATATTACTGAAGTTCATATGCATGTGAAGGCAGGCGAGCAAATATTTTTTGGCAATATATATATATTAAACCCTATGGGTTAAGTTCATATGCATGTGAAGGCAGCCGAGCAAATACTTTGGTAATATAATATGCATTTGCTCGCCTTCCTTCACATGCATATGAACTTCAGTAATATCCAATTCTTAATCCATAAAGTCCAATTCTTCAATCCTATTCTTAATCCCTAGGGTTTAATATGATGTTGGCCCACCCTTGGTGAGGAGTGTGTTTATGGGAATTTGTGATCATTCTTCCAGAAAGCGCATTTGTGAGGTCAGACACTGATGTTGGACGAGAAGGCCTGGCTCACAGTCTCCACTCTAATTCATACCAAAGGTGTGAATTCAAAACCAAACCCTCTCATCCATGTCTTTATGGACCTTGCATTGTGCACTGGTGCGCAGTCATGTTGAAACTGGTGTGTGATTGTTCAGGAGCTGGGCTCTGCCCCTTACTTCCAGTTAAAGGAACTCTTAACGCTTCAGCAACGTTGTGGGAACAGTTTGGGGATGGCCCCTTCCTGCACTTTCAAATCACAAATCACAAATCACAATGTATGCCCAAGATTAACTGTAGGTCGTTCACACCTATACCTTTGCCACTTGTAAGTGAATCACCAAATGTGTGTTTTAATATATAATATCAAACCTGAACAGTTTGTTAATTGACATGACTGACTTTCCCCCATTGGCGCCACCAATGTTCACCCAGTCATCATGATATAATGCATAATTTTAACTCAGATTTTCTTTGCAATTTTACTTGGCCAAAAGCTGGGTGGCAGTGTAAGTTACAAACTTTCAGGGACAATACTTATACAAGATAAATGTAAAATGCACTTAAACGCACAGTATAGATAAATGAAATACAGTTCATTTTATAAGGCTAGGACACTGTCCGGCAGAACCACTGTCAGCATTTCAGCCCTGATATAATGTGACAGAGCAAGCAGCTGTCATGCGAAACGTCCTCATCCTCAAGCCAAATCTCCTCTTAGCAACCTTGAGGTGTCAAAGGAGGGCAAACTATACAATCTTCAATCGTAAATTCCAGTTTATAATCTGCTGAGACAAACTTTTAGACAGGGGTAAAAAAGTAAAACTCAAGATACTTCTGCCTAAGAGGGAAGTCAGAAAAACAGACAGAACTTGGGAGAACAAGAAGTACACAAACATTTACTCCTCCATGTACTGTAAGGATACGAGCTCTATCACTGTCTTTTCATCATTTACTGGGGTGAGTGAAGGGCATTTTAGCATCTTATACTTTATGTCATTAGTCACAGAGGCTAGCTGATGGATGTGAAGAGATCTGAATGTACGAATGGGTGCATTACTCAGATCAATTATTTCAAACAGGGCTGTAATTAATATGTGTTTAAACAGAAAGCTGATATGACAACAGTGGGTATGCGTACGTGCACTCAGGCCACTAGAATAACTACAATGGAGGTGATTATTATTTATCAGTTATGTCACATGATAAACATGTTACAATGTATACAAATGTGCTGTTATAGGAAAATAATCAAAGAAAAGATGATTTAAAGGAAGTGTTTTATTTTTCTTGTAGCACAACAATTTACCAATTGAATTTTTTTTTTAATTGAAGAATACCTTCTTAAGTCATATATTGTATCCATTTATAGTTCATACACAGTATTATATTTAGTGAAAATATCCTAAAGATAGACTTTGCAATAAAAATAAAAAATAAAAAACATTAGGTTGCAAAATAAAATAGAGATGAAAATTAACTGTGAAGTATAAAGTAAAAATATAAAAGTATAGAAGTGTAAAAGTATGGTGTGTTGGTATGACAGCATTAGTATGATTGAAACATGTAGTGTGAAATGATGTGCGTGTCAGCAGTGTGTGGTTGTCCATGTCCTAAGGTAATAAGACAAAATAAAAATAAGACAAGGTAATAAAACAAACAAAAAAAGTTTCCTTAGTTGTTGTCTTTGCTTGATGCAGGCCAATAATTAGACTTTCCTTTTTCTTTTTAGAATAGTTTTCTCCATATTTTTTTTCACTGTATTTCGGTGTATCCCACCCATTATTAGGGCACTCTCTATCAAAGCTACAACCATCAAATAGGAATGGGAAGGCTTTCTCCACGACATGTGACACCAACCAACCTCATCTTTTTGAACTGCTTGCTCACGCACCGTCGGGAGCAGCATAACACACTCTGGGGAAAGTGCTATCTGCTCCTACTGCTGGCGTGAACTCACAGACACCCATGATTGCCTAGCATCACGATTGATGCGAGAGCCCTACAGTGTCACCCATCCCTTCCCCCCAAGAGAGCTCGGCCAATCAGCGCTCCCGAGGCTCGCAGGCTGCAGGAGGCTGCAGCATCACATGGGAATCGACTTGCGATCTCCGGGTGATACGGCCACAGGAGCCACAGGATATATCTCGGTTGTTTGAGAAATGAAAAGCTACTGAATCAGTTAGAGTTAAAGAAATTGTTGGCAGTTTAATCATATTAATCATGACTGTAATTATTCAATCATAGTTTTTTGTCAAAGTCAAACTTTTTTGGCCGTGCAATGTACAGAACAAATCTGTGATTTGTCACATTGTTTTAAAATGCCTTCAATCAAAATCAAGAATTCAACAGTGCAGTGCTATAATTCAGAAATGATGTTCCTGCCATGATAATTAAAAAAAGGCACTTGCTGAAACAATACAGTAATTAAAATGATGACAAAATCATAAATGTTAAATGCAATTTCTAGTGTAGTGCAAATTAAAGTTCCTGTAGCTAAAAATTACTCTCATTATTGTGGAAACTTTTACAAACTTCAAAGATTTTCAGAACAAACAAAGAGCTACAGTAGACAGAGTTTCTCAAGAACAAAAGGTCTTAAAGACACAGAACCTGGCTGGAAATTTCACTGTAATTTGTTCTGTTTAGGTGCTTACCATTATTTTTTGAAATCCAATATAATTAGATCATGTTGGAACACATAGGGGACTATAAAGGGGTTAGAGGAATGGTAACTTTTCTTGTGACTTTGTAAATTTGCATAGACTCGAACAAAATCCCACTACATCACACGCTTGCTCAAATTGAGTTACAGGGCTTTTAACACCTGCTTTACAGATGGGACTAGCTAATAACAAACAGATTTTGAGAGGTTCTGGGAATTTGGGAGATCATTTGCTTACAGAACACAATATGCATTGTACACAAGAAAAAAGGTGCAAATATCATGAGTGAAATATGTCAAAAAAAAAATTGAATGCCAAAAACACATCATATAACTTTCGTGAACAGAGCCATCTGGGACATACTGCAGCTTAACTAGGCAGAAAAAAAAAAAACAGCACAGGAATCCGTGTTGCTATATTTAGCCTACAGCTGTGAGCGGGAAATAGTCAGAAAATAAGATTTGTTCCTGTCATGTGGCTACGATCGAGCTGCACCGTCTTTCCCGAACTCCTGAGGTACAATACGTTAGCCCACATGTCTCTGCACTAGCTCTTGGTCTATAAATTCAGTCCAAGCCAAGAGAGTTAATGCCTTCCACCTCTGGTTCCGTACAAACTTCAAAGGAGGAAAGTAGTGAAAGGAGCAGGACTGTAAAGAAGAATCTGCTGAAGGATTCTAGGGAAGTACACTAAGGGTGGGACAAAAAAAAATTAATCAGCTAGACAATCCATGACTTGGTTACAAAATGGTAACTAATGGGATATAAAAAGCCAGCAAGATAGTTAGCATCTGAGAAGATCTGTAGCGCATCACGCTTCTGTCCTCGTCAGCATTTCAGCTATGAGCTTTGAGTCTGACTTGTGTTTTTAATTTTATCTAGACTGTATGTCCACCTGTTGTGCTAACAAGAATGTTATATGATGGCCCTGCACATGTTCATGAGTTTGATATCATCGTCTGCCATTTATGCAAGTACTTGAGTAACTGCCTCGTTAAAAACTTAGAGGCAGATTGTGACTCAATTGAGGTGTTTACCTGTAAGAAATATACCATAGTAAATACTATAAGGTTTTGAACCTTAGTGTTATAAAATGACTATCGTAAACTACAGTGGTACCTTGACATATGAACACCCTACCTTGCAAGTTTTTGCCTTTAGAACTGAAATTTTGCAAGAAATTTGCCTCCATATGCGAAGCATTTCCGGGATATGATCGAGATCGAGCTGGTCGCATGTACTTTTGTTTGCATAGTCATGTGCAACCAAAACTTGGGAGCTTTTTTTTTTGTATTTTGTGCAAGATTTAGTAAAGACATAGAACCATGGGTCCCAAGAATGTTATCAAGCATGGTAGCGAGAAGAAAAGGGAACCACATTCAGTTTTGTTGAGGAATCGTAAATTAAGGTTAAGTGAGGTGTAATATCTATTTATTTCATATTTTATGTAATTTACATTATTTTATTTTACTTATTAATATTTTCCTTGATTTACATTAAATAAATGTTTTGATTGTCTTTTTATGCAAAAATATAATTTTGGTGTTGAAAATTGTTAATATTGGCAACATTATTTGGGGTGGCTAGAATGGATTCTGTGCAGTTACATTACGGTACTTCCTATGTAAAAAAAACAAAAACATTTCGCAATACGAAATTTCTGCGAATTTATATGCCAAGGTACCACTGTATAGTAAAAACTGCAGTTTCTGCAATTACTACAACATGTAGTAAAATACTACAGAAAATATTACAGTTTATTACAGCATGTTATCAATATTAAAATAAATACTACAGTTTACTTCAGCAAGTAATAATTTACTATAGCAAATGCTCCAGTTTTAGTATAGTATTATAATAAATTTCACAGTTTACTACAGTATACTATATTAATTACTATAGGGAACTATAGTATTTTTTCCTATTGGTAGCCTAGTATGGTAGATGGATTTGACACCACAGACATGAAATCTATGCTTTGTCCACCCCTATTCTAAAATATAAAACCAAACCAGATTCTAAGAATTAAAAAAACTAACAAACAACAAAAAAAAAAAAAACAGTTTCATTTCATCAGAAAACCATTGGGATTTATGGAAGACTGAACATGACAAAATCTTTTCTGCCGGTCTGTTTTGCCTTAAGTGACCACTAAACCCTTTCACCTTGCTCACAACCCATGAGGCTTTCCAAACACTACTGACAACCTTTTAGATAAAAAAAGAAGTTGTATCCACAAAGCTGAGTTAGACTCCATGCAGTACGAGTTGCCCCTTCTGGACTTCCACTGCTTCCACTTCCACAGTTCTGTAGTTATATTTTATGGAGACAGAGATAAATTTAAATCTGCTTTCCTAATACAAACAGCTCTTCAGTGGGCAGCAAAGAAAATCAATAGACATTTTATTACAGTCTAGTTTCCCATTGATTTACCTGCACCTAATGAAGTAAACATTTGCCAAATGGCAGACAGCTGCCACAGGTCACGGTGATGCAATATTCCCCACACCATCAATTGACCGCAGAGCTAAACCGGGACAGCCAGGGGTCATTTTGACAATGTGCCAAGTCTTATTGGCTTAAAGCATGCACATCTGTGTTGACAGTGCATTTGGAAAGCCCTGGTATTACTGACACGTGTTTCTCTGCCCAGCTTTACAATATCACTCTGGTGTTATATTGACTGTGGGTGGGCAGGCATCGACAGCCAGCGTGTGGGCATGCAAACGGCACTGAGAGTGGGCACAGAGGGGAACAGGAGCTAACCTGAGTATGTTAGAGAATATACACATGCTAACTCTGATAAATGCAGATTTCTCCCTAATAGCAGAAGGGAGCTGCTTACAAAACCGAATATGTTAAATGGGATTATTTAAGCTATTGTGACCCAAAATTGACAAACAGAAGCACATGTATAACAGTGGCGATTTCTTTAAGACTGCAAGGGAAGCTCAGCTTCCCCTATGTCACAAAATTAATGGTCAAATTATGTACTATTGTATTAACATTTTATTGACTAAAAATGCGTTAGAAAACGTTC
>JAOVVA010000016.1:11494981-11505909 GCA_028565275.1 Leiocassis micropogon
TGATTGTGTAAAGCTGCTTTGCGACAATGTCAATTGTTAAAAGTGCTATACAAATAAAATTGAATTGAATTGAATTGAATTGAATGTTTCAAAATTGCCTGTAGTGTGTGAATGGGCGTGTGTACTGTATGTGTGAGTGCGTGTGTGTGTGTGTGCGCCCTGTGATAGATTGGCACCCTGTCCAGCGTAGTTCCCGCTTCATGCCCCAGCCCTCCTGGGATAGGCTCCAGACCCCCTGTGTCCCTGTACACAGGATAAAGCATTATGGATGAGTGAGGTCAGAGGTAGCTTAGTGGTTAAGGCATTGGACTATGTTTCAGAAGGTCCCAAGTTTAAATCCCACGACCACCAACTTGTCCCTGTTGGGACCTTGAGCAAGGCCCTTAACCTGCAACTGCTCAGATTTTATAATGAGATAAAAATGTAAGTCACTCTGCATAAGGACTTCCGCCAAACGCTTAAATGTAAATGATACAGAAATTCCCCTAAAAAGAATCATGATGAGTAACTGAATCAATTTCCGGCATCTTTATTTAATAGTCCATAAAAACTGCAAAAATGTCTGTACACTTTGTCAATTATAGTTCTTAGAAAAGAAAAAAAGGGAAAACATAATCGGCCAAAAATCGATATCAGCAGGCCAGAGTTTAAAAAAAACAAAAAAACATCGGAAACCAATATCGACCAAGAACATTGCAATCGGTGCATGTGTAATTGCAATTAGTGCGAGAAACAGATTTTTGTCATGTTTTGATGATATTAGCATTATTTGCTACCTCACTATTATCTAGTATTTTTACTAACCACTTTATGCTAGACAAGATGATTCTCTTTTTCTTTTTTTTCAGAGATGGAAGGAAACCAACTCTGAACATTAAATGAGGTGAAACTCCACACAGAGAGTACGTTAAGCTCGGTATTAATCTGTATGTCTATAAAAGGTATGAATATGCTTGTTTCAATTGTTAAGCAAAAATATGACGCTTCATTATTTGACTTTCTGTAAATCACCCTCAACAAAGACTCTGCAAACAATTCAACTTTGTATCATTTAATGCTCTGAAGATGTGCTACAAAGAAAATTGCATATTTTATCATGTCTGGATGGCGAGATTAAAAAAGGCTGCATGAGTCTGAAGTGAATTATAAGCAGCTGGAGTGGGAAGGAAGGAGGCATAAGAAGAAGTGAACTCAGGAAACGCAAAGTTTTGCAAAATATATGCGAGTGTGATACAATTCACCATGTCAACCCGAGTGCTGATTCAGAGCTCCACTAAACAACCTTGAAGCAACATGCCATATTTTTGAGCTGACACTCGGATGCGACCCACAGAGCAGCACCTGCTGCTGCCAAATGAGCAGAAGTTGTTAAGTGAGGAACATTTCTCACCCTGTACATAAAACATCCTCAGGGCTACAGAGAGGAGAGGAAAGAGGAATCAAGGTCTCAGCTGGGACAGGCTAATTTGGTTGCTAATACATCGGCTCAAATTGTTAATATAACATCCATCTATCTAGTTTATGTAGTGGCATAGGAATAAAAGATTTGGTTTATGATGAATGTGATTTATCAGTAGGAGGTCAGGTTAAGAAAAAAAGACCATATTCAACTGGATGGTAATTGCACTGTCAGCGTAAGTGGTGAAAATGTGAGGTATAGCCAGTTATAGGGTCCATTTCAGTCATGTGTTTTGTGTAAGTCACATGTCTATAAGCTCTGAGGTTGGTAGGAATCTCTACATGCATAAGTGCAAAGTAGGGATGGGAAACACCGTGGACCACCTGATACAATTTCATCACAATGCCTAGGTACAGATTTAATTTATACTGTGCTATTGTTTATACAGTATATATATTTTTTCTTTTGTGTAAAATACAATTTTTTGTAAATAAAATAAATTTTCACTTCGTGTGGTGGTAATATATGGATTGCCACACAACTATTACACAAAACTATTACACTAATTCTTTAGTGTACAATGCTTCAATACAAATATACTGCTTATTCTCATTAAAGTATTATACTGTAAGCCACACGCCATCTTTATTTCGCTTCACTGCGTAGTTTAGCGCTCTTACTAACGTTGGTTCTAAACCTGCATATCGAAATGAGTGCCTTTATGTGATCTAATTAGTAATTAATACCAATCTTTTAAGCAACGTGGTGGACATATTTCAATTAAATTAAAAAAAATAATAATTATTAGGCTTTGTAAAATACTGAGCGCTTGGCAGACGAGACCTTTAAAAATAAAACACAGTGTCTTGCACATCTAGTCTTTTAGACATTTTTCTCAGCAGTAAGATACAAATTAACAATCTAATCCTGACATCCTGTCTGGGGTCTTGTACCCTGGACATGATAACTGCTGTGCGGTCAAAGGCAGTCCGGTACAATTAGGCTTGCCCTGTCTTGTTTTGAGAAGGTCATGCATATAAATTTCAGAGCCTTCAGTCTTTAAATTCCCTCTACATGGATAGACAGACATGTTGGTGAACAGTCAGATAGATACACTACTGTATCTATATATCTATCTATCTATATACAGTATAGACATCAAGCAAAGGGTTAAACATAATTGTAGCTATACAGAAGCCAGCTATTTTCCCCTAAAACAATTACTGTTAACCGTAACTGATCAGTTTCAGATATTCAGTTTCATAAGAGTTACCACAATCTAATATACAAATAAATCAACATACTTGGTTATCTTAATTACATACTGTACATGCATTTAAGCAAATGTACATTAATGACATGAAAGGAAGCAATCCATCTATTATCTGTACTACTCAGGTCAAAAGGCGAGGTATACCCTGACAGGTAGTGCGAAGCACGCACACACACATTTTCACATCCAGTCACACAATACAGCCAATTTAGAATCCCGAGTCAACCTAGACCGCATGTCTTTGAACTGTGGGAGGAGACCAGAGTACCTGGAGAAAAGCCACAAAGACCCGAGGCAAGACTCAACCCCCAATCCTGGTGGGGCGAGTCGACAGTGCTAACAAGTAAGTCACCGTGCCACCCAAGGACGCAATTAAAATCCTTTAATAAAGCCAAACAAATCTATTCACTTAATTGGGATTAAAAAAAAAAAAAAACTATATTAAAAAAAGGAAAAGTACATGCGTTTATGGTAGCCAATGCCCTAAAGTGGCTGAGTTACATTATTAGAAGATTTAGAAAAGTGTGACCATTTATGGGACAAATAAATTATGTTTAGCTGTGGGGTCTTTAAAACTCTTTAGTTATTCACATAAGAAATTAGAGAAAATGAGGGGGCTGAACAGCTGGACCGCCTTTCCCACACCGAGGGAAAGTGGGAGAGCGAGGAAGCGTGAGGCATGATGAACGTTTCTGCAGTACTGTCATCTGATGCTCCCATTTGACAGTCTCTTTTGGAGCTCACCCACTCCTCCTCAATGCTTCATTCCTCTTCAGTGTCACTGTACAATCTAAGCAACTGTTTGAACTAATAAAAATAAATGTATACGGTTGTGATTTCATTTCTTGTTTGTGAAGAGAGTGTGAAGTGAAGGGTATTTTTATGTGGAGAGTCATTAAAATCCTAGTGACTGGGTATATAAGTGAAGCCAAGACGAGAGAGAGAGACAGAGAGAGAGAGGGAGAGAGATGCTGTCCGTCACCTCATGCTGCAGTTGGCAGTAAATCCAGATCTTTTGTGCTGTCGTTTCCAGCACTGACTCGGCCAAACAATGCTGAAATATACCTAGGTATGTTTCCTAACTTTAGGCAAGAATGGCAAGAGGATGCAACAACATGAGCAAGAGCTGTTCGATTCACAGAGCCTAGAGATGTTAAATTCTTCATTCTGTCTGGTCAGAAGGTGCTGATTAATTTTAAGTACAAAGTTTTCATCAATACATGGTGAAAACTACACAAAAATAGGTTTTAAAACTCGTGGCTATGGTGAAGTTTTCTTTAAAGAGACATTTATTTAGCATCTATAGAAGGAGGCGCCAGTGTTAGCTCTAGTAGTGAGATGTTGGCAGATGTGGGCGGTAACTAAGTACATTGACTTTGTTACTGTACAGTTTCCACACACACTATCTATCTATCTATCTATCTATTTATCTGTATAATATATAGTTTTACTTTTACTTCACTACATCCTACAACAAATATCTGCACTTTCAACTGCACTACAGTTGCGCAGCACATTGTGTTGCATAACCACACGTGTATGTGTAGTATTTGAAGCTGTAATATTGCCTATTATATACAATACTATGTGATTTGCTTTCCCTCCATAAAACGCCTAATGATGTAGCAGGTGTTTAAAATCAGATGAGAGAGGGAGAGAGAGCGCACAGTACAGGTAGTCCCCTACTTCCAAACAAGTTCCATTCCGGGAGCATGTTCGTAAGTCGGATTTGTCTGCAAGTTCAACCAAGTATACGCCTTTGACACGAATATACAATATGAAGCATACACCAATCCGCTTGACTAAATCTGTCCCCTTTCCCCATACTGCCATCATGTCGTCAACATCCCGGACGCCATTTTGTTTCAGAGCGAATTTCCCCATAAGAAAAAATGGAATCTCAGATCATTCGTTCCACAACCCAAAAATATTCAGATAAAAATGATTAATATAAAATATAAAATATAAAAGTAAAAATAAAACAAATTAACCTGTACTTTACCTTTTTTAGAAGGAGCAGACACACGCGCATACACACACAAAAGCGTGCACACACAAAAACGCAAGCACACACAAACACACACACACACACACACACACACACAGTGATCTGTTCACATCTACGAATGTTCGTAGAACTGCCGTTCATTCGTATCTGCGGAAATTAGTAACTCGAATGTTCGTAAGTCGGGGACTACCTGTAGTGTTGATACTTGTGCATTTGAAAGTATGTAAGGAGATACCTCAGCAAATTTGAAGGTCACTTTTGGACTTTTTATTAAGTAGAAATGTAAATGTAAAATTTGCTTTAACTTGAATAATATTTTACCTAGGGTATCTCTACTTTAACTTTTTAAGTACAGGATTTATGAAGTGGTTGAGCTGCATTATTGCAAAATTTCTCTCACACCCAAGTTAGGGGATGCTCTTTTGTCACTCTCAGCTCTTTATGATCTTTGAATTTTGGTTTATTGAGGACTTCTGCTTCTACTTGAATAATATTGTACATAAGGTACAGTATCTATACTTTTACAGGATTCGTGTATTTTATGTACTTTATACACCACTGAATGTTGTATGTATAATGAGGGAAATGTAAGGGGATATAGGTGATTGCCTAATGCTATAAATGTTAGTGCTTTTGAAGAAAAAGACCCATGGCAATCTTCTGTATGGTGGGTTTTGCAGATTCTCTGTAACATTACTGTTCAAGAAATAAATTCATAGCTGCCAAATTATAAATCATACAATAGATGAAGTTACAGATAACATGAATAAAATATAAAATTAAATTAAATAAAAAATAAAGAAGCACAGTGCAATTAAACATTAATCTATACAAATAACATGTCTCCTGGGTGTGACACAATAAATTCAACTCAAAGGGATAGAACTTACTCCAAGTCATTCTTTTATTATTATTATTATTATTATTATTATTATTATTATTATGGCATCATACCATCACATTGTGTTTTAAACCTAACCTTTTTCTGAATTAGTAACATTATTACAGCTTTCAAAAGTACTGCAAATAAATTATTTAAGTAATAGAAAAAGGGGAACAATATCATATGAATAGAAACGTTTGCAGTGGAGAGGAAAGAAGCGATAGAACTGGATTCCTGGAGAGACTGGATTAGGCCATATGTAATGCCATAAACCTATATCTGAGTGTTTTCATATAAATTCCTCATATGTTAGTTTTGTGAGCAACCATTCATACCCATTCCTACAAATTGAAGGCAGGTACATGTCTGTGGTAGACGTAATTCGATTTTAACAATCCTCGGTCAGCCAAAGCAATGGATTGAAAACATGCCCTTGACAATTCCCTACTGATATCACATTTATGAGCGCTCTGAGAAATGAAGGCTTTTGTAGGTCACTCCGCCTAGCCTCCGGGAAATTAAGAAGGAAATTAAAAGGACCAGGGAGCTTTAGGTTACTGTGAGGGTATAAGACTTACCCCAAGGGGTAAAAGCATGGCCGTTATTAATAAAGGAGTGATGATCAAGCCTTTTTCTGCTGCGACCAAATAGAACGACATGACACTCAGCACAAAAAAACAGGAGATGGTCATGTCCAGTCACATGATATGAGTTTAGTTTAGTGACTTGGAATAAATTCCTATGTACTTCCAGTTACTCAAATCAGACATCAATACGTCTAGACCCATATACCCAAAGAGCAATATTAGTGTTGGTTGCCACTTCATGACCATATTGTTATCCACAATCAAGTTTAAGTCGATCTATCTAAACCACATTTGTAAATAGGAATATGATACAGGTTGCATAAAATTCACGGTTAAGACTAAAAACAAGTAAAAAATTAAGAGATTATTGTTTAATAATACATTAAAATACAGGTGTACAAGTGTGTTAGGCTTGAAAAATACTTTTTACCACTTCAGGATTGCTTAGTTTTCATGGGAGTACAAGATACCGAAAAAATTCATGCACAGGTACCATCAATAAACATTCAAAATATTATTCCAGCACACATTAGTTAATAAAGCATGTATGCAATTTCATGTTGAGTTAAATCCAATGACAGACCGTTGCCATAATATTGTGTTATGACATGTTGTTATAACCTAGAATGCAACATGCAAGAATTATAGAGTTTTTGTATTATAAAGATAGATACAAATCCTATATTTTAAAATTCCTTTAAGAAGTTAACACAGGTCTCAGAGTGCCCCAAAGTGTGTCTGGTAATGCTCTAGCAGAAATGCCCCTCACAAAATGCCCTTGTTCATTCAAACTCCCTTTATTTAACTCATTCTCTGAATGCACCATTTCAGTGTAAATGTACAGTATGTACAGTAAATGAGTGACTGCTGATCTATGCACCTCCAGAGAACTGCAGAGCTGAACAACAAGCCAGAGAACGGTATCTTCTTTTATGATGTCACATTAGGGGTGAAAATCAAATTGGCTTGTTTAAGCCCTAGGGCAATACAACAAAAAAAAAAGCAGGGAAAGTGATAAAGATACAGGAATCATCATAAAAAAAAGGAAAGTTGGGATCAGGAGACAGGCATGCAATAACAAACTAAAAATACCTAGCAACACAGTCATGACTCAGATCATGAAACGGAAAAATAGAAAACACAATGCTCAGAAACACAATAAAACTTCACTAAGAACAAAATCACACAGAGGATCTAAAAGACAAACTAGTCACGAATCTAACACAGAACAATATGTCTGTGAAGATTCTCAGGCATCCAGGTGAGGTTATCTGTATATAAGTTGAGTCATGTCAACTTGGCCTCTTTCGTGTTGGGTAGAAACGTTTCACTACACATCCAAGTAGCTTCTTCATTCTGAGGAAAGTTGGTAAGTTCCTCATATTTGAGCTCACATAAGCCTTTTCAGACAGCGGAGGATCCTTTGACCTTGAAGGACTCAAATATGAGGAACTTAACTCAATTGTAGTGAAATGTATCTACTAAACAAGAAAGAAGTCCAGTTGACATGAACTTCCAGGCAAACACAGACGAGAGATACATTTGTTTAAACACCAGGTAGAGTATTGAGACATAAGCAAAACTAAAAAAAAATCCAAAGAATAGTATGTGGACCTAAACAAGCAAAAAGCAGGGTTGAGAGGGGAAATTAATAATAACTGTCATGACAAATTTATTTGTATCTGAGTGTACTTCAGAGTTGAGTTATTGTGATGATGTGATCTAGCCATGATCCTAACACTAATGAGACGGGGTACACTCTGGGCAGGATGCCAATCCATCGCAGGGCACACACACAAACTCACACACTCGGTCACACACTACAGGCAATTTGGGAATGCCAATTAGCCTAACCTGCATGTCTTCGGACTGTGGGAGGAAACCGGAGTACCTGGAGGAAACCCATCAAGCACGGGGAGAACATGCAAACTCCATGCGCACAGACCTGAGAAATCGAACCTGGACCCTGGAGGTGCAAGGAGAAAGTGCTAACCACTACACCACAATGCCATCACCGGGGAAAATAATAATGGATAAACATGTCATTATGTCCACATTATGTCAGTTGACATGATGGCTTATACAGGTGTCATGTAGCCTAAACCCTTATGTACAGCCAGTGCGATGGAATAATCGAAAAACCCTTGTTCAAAAAGCTCTGATTCGTCCAGTTAGATTTCTGTTCTAGCTAATCATGACCTCTAAGTAAACCTTAATCTCTATAACCTATGTTACTAAAAACATTATTCTTACTTCTCTCCAGCACCTGTCAAGTGAAAAAAAAAAACATATTTCAATTTGTTGCTTGCTTTAGGCCCTACACCTCTCTCTCTCGAGGTTGGTAGCAAAACAGTAATTATCAGCGCTCCCAGAATAGCATAGCAGGGCCTTTTGAAAACTGCTAATTACCACTTGAAGAGTGGGCTACCACGGGTCTACTATGAACCAGATGTAGAGTTTCTGAGGCTCCCAAATAAAACAAGAGGTGCATTTCTGTAAGAAAATATATAGAAACATTTCTCCACAGCAGCACAGGACGTTATACAGCTGTCAGAGCTAGTAACATCACAATTGGCTAACACTCAACCATTCTTTTCAATGGGGAAAAAACAGGGATCAAAAAGGCAAAAAAAAAAAAAAACATATGAATGACAGTAGGCACTGCAACTTTTCTTTTTTTTTTGTTCAACAGCACTCCACAGGATCTGAACGAACAAACCAGAGATGGAGCAGTGACTACATGTCAAAAGCGCTACAAACTGAAGTGGTGCAAAAACAGGTGGAATGAAGATATAGATAAAGATCAAATTTACAAAGAACAGTAGTGTGTTTGCTTGTGCAATCACATGAAGATGAGGAACTTTTTATTCCCATAGCACTTCAATGCCTTATTCCTTATTCTCCATCTTACGTCTTGTCCATGAATAATTCAAGAGTGTGAACTGCACGCTGTAAAAAAAAAAATGAAAAAAGAAATGCTACTATAATCTTAAGGACTGTCCTGTGCTTGTATTATTGACATTCTGCTCATGTCAACTGCTCATCTTTTCAGTACACTTCACACATTTTGACTTTACACCTGTAAGCTCTACAATGGGTTGCCTTTTGAGCCTGGTTTCTCTTCAGGTTTTGTTCTCATAATTGCCTCTCTCGCCTCTGGCCTGCTCATTAGAGATCAAAATTTCAAAGATGCTTTATAGTCTTAAAAGTGCAACAGAAATATAACTGAGAACAGGGAACAGAGAATGTAATAGCGTATATGTGTATATAAGCATGGAAGAAACGTCTTTCAGGAATAGTGAATATTCCTGTGCTGCATGCCTGTGCTGCACTGCATCATGGTAAAAATTAAATTGCCCGGCTGAAGCAATGCATAATTCAGCTCTATGCAGATGATGGAAACGTGAATAGAGATGAATCGTCCGGTCATCTTACTAGAATTAATGCAGTAGATGGCCGGTAGAACTGCAACAAGCTTCACGAATTCTTTTTAATTGCCCAGCTCTTTACTCTTTGTAAGAAGGACAGCAAGTGCTTTTAATCTAAGTGAATCAAATGATCGATTTGCCTTTTCCTACTTGCATCTGTTTACCAAGTAGCTTATTTGTCATTTCTGTAAACCTTTAGATGATGTATTGCTTGATACCTGAATTGCTTGCAACTTGGTCATAATGTAATATAATGCATTGAAACCACAGGGGCACGTATAATACCATGCATGTGAAAGGTTCTAGTAAGATGGTTGTAGAGTTGCATAATTTGATTAAAAATAAATAAATAAATAAATAAATAAATAAATCACATTGCTATTATTTTGGCACATATTGAATCATTGTAAAATTTTAAATCATAAAATCATGGTAAAAATTATGAATCATGGTAAAATTAAATTGATTTGAATTAAGGATTAAATGTACCATTTTGTATTGAAGAATATTTATCTGGGCTAACAGCAAATAAATGGACAAATTATTTCATTAACAGGATGATTGACAATATTTATTTATCACCTCACTATTCATTTACTGTACAATGTGTTGTAATTTTATTGTACATAAAATAAAATATAATAAAGAGATATATACAGAGAGCATTATACAGAATGCAACTGCATTCTACTTTTTGGTGTTGTGTGTTTCAAAACCCTTTTTTTTAAGGGCGTATTAAACCTGATATAATTTCATTCCTTAATCTTTATCATTTCCATCCTGTGTTATGCTAGAAAACTCAAAAGACAAAACATAACTAAATAAATATTTATGCTGTTTTCTCTGACAGGACAGAAGCACTACTTTAAAAAAAGAATGGTTCCAAGCAAATTGGTTTTCCAGCAGAACTGTGTGATGGAAATGCTTTCTAGTAATCAGTGTCATTCTGATGTTAAGGCCAGTGCAGTGGAAAAATCTTTAAAACTCTTAATATAAAGAGAGTTTATTTGAACTCTCATGTGAATCAGACAGAAAAATTCTGAAACTCAACTGCAATTAAATCCTTGCTGTGATAAGCTGTATAGACTCTGGAATTAAAAAACACAACATAATTACACACAAACACACACTGACTTATTTTGCACCGTTGCATATATTCTTTTTCCAACAATTCACATTGAAAATACAATCAATCTGAGTATTTTAATATCATGATTAATCACTATGACTGACTATGACTGTGATTAACTAGATTAAACATTTTTATCAACCCTAATATACAGTGGTGTGAAAAACTATTTGCCCCCTTCCTGATTTCTTATTCTTTTGCATGTTTGTCACACTTAAATG
>JAOVVA010000016.1:11506277-11522676 GCA_028565275.1 Leiocassis micropogon
CGATAAAGAATCGAATCGTTAAGCAGAATCGAAAATGGAATTGGAATCGTAAAAATCTTATCAATTCCCATCCCTAATCATAAGATACACATCAGTCCTCTAGACCAGCTCTCTGTCCCTAGTTAAAATTAAAATTACATATCTATTCTGAGTGTGTCACTGTGGTATATTATTTTTAAGCCTTTTATTTCATCAGGGTCTTTTTTTTTCGGTTATTACATGACGAGGCGACACTGTAAAAGAAGTAATGTGACCTTGATGTGACATGAAAAAGAGAATTTTTCCATCCACTCAAAATAATCAAACGTAACAGTATTTTACTTGACAAAAAAAAAAAAAATCCAAAATTTCATTTTCAAGTATTAAAGAATTTATCCATTTCTGAGTACTTTCAACATTGTGGAATGTCAGAAAAACATGTTAGTTCCTGTCATCACCTGTGTTAACCTCCTGAGACGAAAACTTTAACAGTGTGTGCCTTGTTAATCCTTTTCCCAGGTTCTGTTTATTAGCACCTGATAACTACTGAACCTGATCAGTGTCATCAAACAGGAGAAAGTTTAGCCAAAGGGCTAATACCCAGCATTCCTCCTATAAAGATCATATGAGAATATACAGTACACACAATGGTGTTGGGAGAAAATGAGAAGGCAGGCAGGTGTCATGAGGTTAAAGCAGTTCCTTCACCGATTCAGTCTTATTCTCTCTTGATGTTAATAAAACAACACAGCAATGCATTTTTTATGTTACTTAGTAACAGGAAGGGGTTTTGTCTTAAAGACGTTCCCAGTGGTTGCTTCACATCCTCGAACATCTTTATCGCTCAACCAAAGGTGCTACACATTAAGCCATTAAGGTCTATGATATAATTTTCTGAATTCCCGTAACCTTGGAAACTCTTGCAAGCCTGTAGCCCTCTACAGTGGGGATTTAGCATGAAATTGGACTAGAAAGGCTGCCAGTGGAAATTAATTAGAAGATAAATAGGCAAGTCAATATAGAAATTCAAATCTAATTGAAGGTGCCAGAATGCCGCGCTGTATTATTCTCACCCATTTAAACCTGGCTTTCATTTAAAAATAAATTAAAACTAAAAGCACCATGGTGTTATCAGAATGTTCACATTTACCAGACTATCAGCATGGCCAATGATTAGTGCTACTACATTCCTAACAAGTTGACATGAACATGCAGAAGAGCTCACGCGAGCAGTTCGAAAAGATGTGGTCGGCTGGCGTCACGCGGTTCGGAGGAAACACATGATAGTCTTCGACTCCCGACTGAGTGGTGGTGGTAGTAGCTTAATGTGGGAGCCCCCTAGTGATGGGGAGGAATTAGACACAACTAAATTACGGAGAAAATCTGGGGGGAAAATAGAAAAAAAAGAACATGCAGAAGAGTTGCTCTAGTTTCTTTAACTCAACGGCAATGCAGTGTTAAGATTATTTAAGATTATTTATCGGTGGCACGATTAGTGGCTTAGTGGTTAGCACTGTCGCCTTGCAGCTCAAGGATCTGGGTTCGATTCCCACATCGGGGTCGGGGTGTGAAAGGAGTTTGCATGTTCTCCCTGTGCTTGGTGGGTTTCATCCTATAGTCTAAAGGCATGCTAATTGGCGTTCCCAAATTGCCCATAGTGTGTGTGTGCCCTGTGAAGCACTGACATCCAGGGTGTGCCCCAAGTCTGATGGGATAGGCTCCAAACCCCCTGCGACCTTATACACAGGATAAAGCGGTATAGTGAGTGAGTAAAATAATTTTCAGACAGGGATACTACAGCAGTGACACTTGTCACTGAATATCAAGGTAAATTACACACAGTTTTTATGACAGGAGTGGAATATACTATCGCACAAAGGCTATGCTTAATATTTTCCAGTATGTATTCAGCATGGCTGTCCTTCAACCTTATCCATGACTCATATTGACGTCAGATAAAAAAAAAAAAAAAAGAAAAAGATGGTTCACCTGACTCCAATATGAGTCACAACATAAGGTTGAAGGACAGACACCTGAAAGCATATTGTAATGAGAATTAATAAGATGAAAAGAGATGTTTATTCTCACCTACTGAATTACATAACAAGAACATACAAAGCCTACAGATGTGAATATGTCGAGATCTACTGTCTTACATAGAGTGTGGGGAAATGATCTCATGGCAATGATTTATAATCAGTAACTGCACTGCAGTGCTGCGAACAGCCTCTGAAACATGGCACGCACATTAAAGCCAATGTGATCTTCATAGAACCTTCAAAATAAATAAAAGACACGCGTTCAAAATGCTTCACAACAAAAAGTACACAGACAAAAAAAAAAAAAAGCCAAAACATCACTATGATTGTCGCATTTCATATAATGATCATAGGAATACGTGCCTAAAATGGTTGATCTTTGTATAATTCAGAACATTAAATTATAAATTAGCAAGCTGTGGGTCTATAAATGATTTACAGTGTTAACCTACTTTGAATTAGCATTTGAGCAGCTTCACAGAGCAAAGATGAGAGGAGTGGGAGCTAGATGTTGGCATGTTACAGCAGTGAGCTGTCCTCTCTATGGATCCACGTGCAGCCGAGTGCTATGAAGAGCTGCGTCATGCCTGGGACCTGTGTGTGTGTGTGTGTGCGTTTTGTGCGTGCCGTGGGCCTTGAGCTCGGTGCTCACCAGGGGCCCAGCGTGGGCTCGCTGCACAGTCATCAGGCGCCTTCTGGAGACGCATTTTACATTGCTGCATCCCTTTACACAGAGCACAATCACTCATGCTGCGGACCCCAAAGCTGTTTCTCTTAGTGAAAGGGAGGACTGCAGGTTATAGATGGACTTTTGGCATGAATATATTACCTTCAATCATCTGATATTGGTTTTAGCTGCCACAATATGATGCTTGGATCAATGACACAAAACAAATAAGCCAAAACTGTGCACAGAATTAAAACATTGTCTACTGTCTCAGGCCAAGTCAATGCTATTTTCAAGATTATTAAAGCCAGTCTGCTATTTGACCTTGTCAAAGCAAATCATTTTAACACCAAAAAACTGACAAGGGTTGCGGGTGCTTATATCCCAGGAGACCTTAGGCGTGTGGCAGGGAGACAGGGTCAGGGGCCACCCTGGACAGGGTGGCAATCCATCACAAGATACACACACACACACACACACACACCATGGGAAATTTGGGAACGCCAATGAACCTAATCTGCACGTCTATGGACCGGGGAGATGAAAACCCACCACGCACATGGAGAACACACCAACTCTACACACACAGACCCAAGGCGAGAATTGAACTTGACCATGGAGGTGTAAGGCCACGGTGCTAACCACTACGCCACTGTGCCAAGGCATTTCCCCCTACTGTTCACTGTTCACACCCTGGCAGGCAACACAGCGTCCTACATGGTAGAAGTAAACTAAACTATTTGCTAGGTTTGTTAAGAATTATAAATCACGATACAAATAAAATCTGCACCTAAGAATCGTAATAATATTATATCAGATGGTCATTTTAGTTACTAGTTAATCGCTACTAGTTAACTAGACATTCTTGCTTGTTGAGGTTGCAAAATTCTGTCAGTTACTTTACATGTGCTGGCTAATCTCAGTTGGAAAATACTTTCCGTTTCTGCCTTTCCTGAGCTCTATCCAATAGTTTTCACTGCCTGAAGAATAACGTTACACCACTGAGCTTACAAGCGCTATAGCATATGGAGTTCAGACATCAGTCATAGGTCCATGTTAACGGCTTAATGGATTGATCTGATGTTGCTGCTTAACAGTAAGCCTTGAATTAGTTCGATTTAAACACTGCATCGTTGCTTGGTGGGTTTCCAGCAGGTACTCATCAGTTTTTCATCCCACAGTCCAAATACTGTACATGTACTGTAGGCTGATCGGTGTTTCCGAATTTCTCGAATTAGGTGTGTGACTGTGTGTGCTTGTGCCTTGTGATGACATGCACGGGTGTCCCCTGCTTTGTACCATGAGGTCCCTGGGACTTGACAACCCCGACACACTATGCAGAATACTGTAAGTGTCTCAACTCGGCTCAGTCCTGGACGACTACCTGCCCTGGACATTTTAGTGTTTTCCCAGCACACCCGATTTAACTAATCAGCTAATTAACAGCCTTTCATTAATTGACGGGAGTGTGATAGAGCAGGGAAATCACTAAAATGGAGGATCATGTAGGACCATACTTATTAACAAATATCCTTGAATCTGGACCAAACGATGCCTCAGAGGATTCTCCCCTTACAAGTTTTTGGCTTCTGGTAATTCCACCGATACTGATACTTTGATGAACGCAAACAATTGTTTTACCTACTGCATAGTGATGTGATAACTGAGAATAGCTGAGAATCTAGATTGTAGATTATAAGACCGCAACTCAATGGTCTTGCCAGGATCTCCAGTGAAATTTTACTCGGCCTAAAAAAAAAATACTTGAAATAGTGTTGACGCCAACCATAACATCATTTCCATAAACAAGTACTTAGTAATGTTCTCATTACAAAACAAAATGCAAATGTCAGTCTCTGTGGATGTGGAGTTATACAACATCTACAAATTTTAAGTGACTGCTTTAAAATGCTTCACCTTCTTTTGTTCTAAATAATAGCACAAGTACTCGCAATGTATACTGTAGCTTTATTTGGTCGTACAAAGTAGTACAACCCCAAAAGAAAATTCTAGCCTTTATTGGATTTTATTAACCACCTGTGTGTTTAAATCAAAGGAAATGTCCTCTGATTCGCAAAGCCTTACATCTACTGTACTCTTGTATTTCTTTAAAAGAAAAGAATCTTTTCCATAGTTATCAAACTCCGTGTCATTTATTTACCCTAGCCCGCACTGCAATGACATAAAAAGGATTAGACTGCAGCACTTGATAGAAAAACAGGCTATACTTAGCATATCGTAGTCTGCCTTATGTAACTGTACAAAATAAGAAGAAGAGAGGCGTTCGAGTCAAACCGGGACTTTGGATGGCATTTCTCTTTAATCAGGACTGATTGACATTTACTTTTTAAAAGAGTGAACGATGTCAGTACGTCTATGATGACAGTCAGTCAAGCCATTTCCACATGTTTGGGTCATGTGGAGGCCAGTGTTTCAGGCGTGAAGCAGATAGTCTGATCGTGACTACTACTACTGCGTCTTAGGCCATGTCCACACGTAACCGGGTATTTTTTGAAACCGAGATTTTTTTTTTTATTCCATCCACATGACAAAATCTCTATGTCCACATGAAAACGCACAACGCACTGTTAAAGGCTGTTAGGAGCATCCCTAATCAACAGGGGGGCAATGAGAAGCCTAGACAAAACGGCATCACCGGTTGCACTATGTAGAAGTCTGACCGGGTCTTCTCCAAAACCGCCGTCGCCGTCTGTGTTGTCGGACTTTTGTGTGTAGCAGCAGTGAGCTTCGTAGTACATTCAGGCACCTCCAGTAAGTAAGTCCAGTAGGCAGCGTTAACACAGTCACTAGTTTACTGTATGTAAGTCCACTATTGGACAAAGATCCTCATAAACAAAGCCGACGTTAAATCAAGAAGACTAGCACACAGACATTGACATCATCGGCACAGGTGACATTACAACAAGCCAAAATCTTCGTTTCCCCTGTCCACACAACACCACTGAAAACTGAGTTTTGGAAAATCTTCACTTTGGACGAAGTTATCTAAAAGCTCAGTTTTAAGGACCAAAACTGCGTTTGCATGTGGACGAAAGGCCAAAACCGCAGAGAAAACCCTCAGTTTTTAAAAATACCCAGCTACATGTGGACATGGCCTTATCTTAATGATATTCAAGCACTAATGGAGCGCTTGAGAAGAGAAGTGTGTTAGTGTAGCAGGGGATTATATAGAGGAATAGAGGGAGTTTTTACATTTATTCTGCACAATCAAAAGTCCTAGTTTGACTTGAATGTCCCTCTTAGAACTGTAGATGAGTTCAAGAGAAATTAAATCAAAAGGAATTCCATGTTGGGTTATGAACACTGGTCTCAATCTTGACATGGACTCATCCATATGTAGTGCTGGCTTCATCTTGGTCTTGCCCCAGTGACTTCCAAACACTATGACATGCTCACATGTGGGAACTCCTGTAGGATAAAGATACAGGTATACTATACTAAACTGACTCGAAATACTATATCTATACTATAAATATAAGATGGTTTGGGTTGCTGCTCTGTCTGAGGGTGTACTCTCAGTCACTCATTCAGCACTTATATAATGCAACAGTGAGTGGAACACTTATCTGACAAATTGTAAGGTCAACAATATGAGTAAGAATATGAGCAAGTCAGCAGTGATGACAGTGATGATGTCGGGGAATTGTAACTCAAAAGGGAACCCATCCTTTTCTGAGAATAGTGGGATTATACACCGATCAGCCATAATATTAACACAATATAACATCATGTTAACTGGTGACAGGACCATGGGCACCCAAGGCTCATTTATGTTTGCGAGGAGCCAGCCTGTATGGTCCAATCCCACAAAAAAGCCAATGCAGCACAAAAAAGTTATGCAATGCTCAATACCACAGTAGAAAGGCACCAGAACACCTAGTGCACAACAGCTCGCTGTCACAACAGGACGGGTGTCCTCCAAACTCCCCAGATCTCAATCCGATCCCGCATCCATGGGATGTAGTGGACAAACAAGTCCAATCCATGAAGGCCCCACCTCGCAATCCATAGCACCCAAAGGTCCTGCTGCCAAATTCCTGGTGCTAGACCCCACAGCACACCCCCAGAGGACCTGTGGAGCCACACCATGAGATGCCGAGCCATCCAGGTGCCACAAGGAGAACTCAAATCCTGATCTGTGTACACTGTCGTTGTCATATATTATAATGTTAAACAATAGTTAGTTCGTCAAAAGGATGAGCAAATTGTATATGACAGTCCTGAGATAAGCACAAGGATGTCTTTATGATTACAGTCACAGTTCTTTGGCAGAAAGGAACAAAATCAGGTGAGAAATTAAGCATTATACAATCCATACAATTACTAAAGATTTAATATATTAATATAACTGTTTGATGAAAAAAAATACATGCATCATCATTTAATCAACAACCATCCACTTGTTATAAAAAAAAAAATGTTCCATTAGGGGAAAACTCTGAAACAGAATCAAACCAAACAGCCAATCACGTAACAGTATCGATTTGACTTCATTCCTGCAAATAGACAATCAGGGAGAAAGTACATTATCTTAAGTATTATTTCGAATTAAACCAGTCGTCAGAAGCCAGCTATCATTTACTACAGAGTCCACGACACTATATCAATAAATGTAGCCAAGAAACACTTTTTTTTTTCCTCAGAGAGAGACTTACACAGCAGGTCTGCAGTTGATCTCGACCCAATTCCAGGAACATGAGGTGGGAATACACCCTGGATTAAACACTAGGGAGAAACACACACATTCACCCACTCACTCACACCTAGGGGGAATTTGATGGAGCCAATCTATCTGTCGCTGAGAGGAAATCTTGAGGAAACCCACAAAACACCAGGAACACCAGGAAACGTCACATTACACACACTACACACACAGTACATAGACTTAGGATTGAATCTGGGACCGTGGAACTGTGAGAGGTCAACTCTGACTACTGTGCAAAACGCTATACCATACACACACATACACACACAAAAAAAAGAAAATGTAATATTAGGTGGGATATGTCATAAAGACAGCATTTAAAGGGATATATCAAAATGGGTGACACTGGGATTAGTGTACTTAATGCTTAGGTGGAGATTAATTTAGACAGTATAGAATGACGTGTCTGCTCTTTAGTTATTATGCTGGAATGTAAGAATCAGTTTATGGATATGTGGGTGGAATCCCTTTCCTCCAGATGCTCTATATTGATCACATCTTTGTCTGAAACAATAGCTCATAAGATCACATTTTGATCAAGTAGATGCCAAAACAAGGTAAGACGCATTTTATTTTTAACACACCCTTCCCTAGCTCTGTCATACAGCACACTGCAAGCTCTGAGAGGTGTCAGCAGATTCACCATGACATCTCTATGTTAGTAAATATTTAGTAGTCCTCAGAATAGTAAATGATTCATTATTTATTCATCTTAATTAACCTCATTGGGGGTACGGTGGATATGAAGCCTGTTCCAAAATCACTGGGTGCAAGGTGGGAGAACTCTCCCCACAGAGGACAGGAGACCATCACGTCGAACAATACACACTTGCAGACACATCTCAAAGACAAGTACTGTCATGTATTTGCACAGAGGACCCAAAGGAAACTCAGGGAGAACATGGCACCGCATAAAGAGCTCAGGTCTATACTGGTTAATAGATATTCACTATTAGATAACTACATTTAAAGATGTATTAAGTGAATGAATGAGTATGTATGTGTGTGTGCCCTGCGCTGGATTGGCACCCTGCCCAGGGTGTACCCTGCCTCATGCCCTAAGTCTCCTGGGATACATGCCAGTATTTGTCTGAGTGAGTGAATATTAAGTGAAAAAACATCAAAAAATTATACTTCACTGTATGTTTCTCACCTTCCATGCGGAAGGCCCGGGTTCAATTCCCAACCAAAGCCCAAACCGCAGCCACTGGATGCAGTGCGAGTCCCAAGCCCGGATAAAATGGGAGGGTTGTGTAAGAAAGGGCATCCGGGGTAAAAACCTGTGCCAAGTTGTGTGTGCAGGTCGGATGGTCCGCTGTGGCGACCCCTCGACGGGAGCAGTCAAACACTAACCATGTACTGAATGTAAACTGTTTTAAGATGTCAGGCAATTAAAAAACAGACAGACACTTTCCAATATTCAGGATTTCAATTTTAAAAAATGAGTGCCTATCATATCTAGGACACCTGTATTTATATTGTTATTACCACTGCAATAAAAGTTGACGTAAATCCTTTACAAACCACACTCTTGTATATTTGCATCCGACAATGCAGTCAGTGTTCGCACGCGGCATCATAAATTCAGATTTAGCCTGTAAAACACAGCCAATTAGGACTGAAGGAGGGAACCAGCTTTGTTTCGCAATCTTAAGCTTCTTTTAATGTCCTACTCCGTCTGTTCTCCATTTTCCTACCTCTTAAGCTCCTCTGGCTTTATCTGAGCCAAATAATTATCTCACTTCATCCTACTCTTCGACATTCTGTCCTTTATCTTTGTTTTTACACACACACACACACACACCAAAATTATTCCAGATAGTAATGAGGCATTTCTTGTGTAGGGACATAAAAAAAAAAAAAAAAGAGTCAGATCATAGAGGGGCTAAAAAGGAAAAGAAGCTTCACTATGTCTTATACAAGCACCCAAACCACATGGGAGGGACCTTCAACACTTTTACACGTTTTAGAAATGAGGAGAAGATGCGCACTACACCTGCGAAGAGTAAGAATTACTCATCACCGAACAGGGACATTCTGCTGTGTTTTTTTCTTCACACGAAATGGCTTCGAAATGTTCACCTCATTCGCACCAAAGTCACAGTGCAATAAAAATGCATCAAATCCAGCTTGGCAGAAGAAAAAGAAAAAGAAAAAAAAAGAGTGCTTTGCATCTTAACTCTGTAAAGATGGCAATCTGTCGAGTCATCTGTGAGTTCTTCGGGGGGCAAGAGCGGCAAAGGAAATAACGGCAAGAAAGTTCCAGAACGATCCATCTATAAATCCCCTCTCTTAGATAACACACAGGATAAAGAAAGCAGGTGGATTTACAGGTGCAAGGTCTCCAGAGTGGGAGCGATACTGACTTCTCACCCACTCAAGAGGTGCTAAAGTCAATTACTCAGAATCCTTACAGTTGCGGTAATACAATTTATTTCATACACTTCGGGGTTTTTTTCCTCCTAAATATTGCTGAAGCTATGTGGAAGAGACATTTTGTAACCATACAGCTGCCTTTCTACTTAATATTACGCCACTGGCCTGGATGTAATATTAAAGCTGCACTGCATACTTTCCCTGTTAGCAGCTAAAGAAGTTATTAATGATCTAGGGGAAAAGTTCCCCTAAAACCTGACTAAAATGTCTGTTTAAGGCAGAGTTATCTGTTTTTCAATTTCAAAATTGATGAGTAAGCCTGTGGCACAGAACACACTTCGACAGCATTAAACCAGTGGCTTTTAAAGGAGACACTGAACATGAAAGATAACCCTAAATGTCAGCCCTGAGTGTCCTGTGCTGCTGAATGTTCCTGGTGGTTAAGGCAAGTAAAATATATCTTGAGAGATAAAGATAGGAAAATTGGCTGTTGCTGATAGGCTGGAACCATGTCGTATGGCCCGGTCCGTGCCACTTTATTTATTTCTCTTTTACAGAGCCAGAGGCCGTGTACAAGCACCGAAGTTTTTTTTTTTTCAAACCCACACAGAGACGGACAGCTGGCAAAACATGAGGAGAAATTTACTGAATTTGACAAAAGACATACATCAACAAACATTCTCCAAAATCACGAACTGTGCAAATTTTAAATACATCTAGCACTCAGCATTGATTCATCATTCATAATTGTGTTTTTGTTATTTTGTTCAAGTTATTCATTGTAAAAGAAATTTTTTTATGAAATCGTTGGTTTTTTTTGAGAAATCTTAAAATTTCTCGGTTTTTTTTTAGTTTTTCCATTTTATTTTTGTAACTTCAGTAAATACACTACATGGACAAAAGTATTTGGAGTTGCACCTATACCCTGCACTGACATATCCAAATACATATACAGTACTTCAATATGGAGTTTGTCCCTCTTTTTGCAGCTATAACAGCTTCCACTCTTCTTGGAAGGCTGTCCGCAAGATTTTGGAGTGTTTTGGGGGGAATTCGTGCCCATTCATTCTGTAGAGCGTTTATGAGGTCAGGCACTGATGTTGGACGAGAAGACCTGGATCGCAATCTCCGTTCCAGTTCATCCCAAAGGTGCTTGATGGGGTTGAGGTCAGGGCTCTGTGTTAGGACCAATCAAGTTCTTCCACACTGAACTCATTAAACCATGTCTTTATAGTCCTTGCTTTGTGCACAGGGGCTCAGCCATGCTGGAATATAAAAGGGCCTTCCTCAAACATTTGCCACAAAGTTGGAAGCATAGCATTGTCCAAGATATCTTGGTATCCTGAAGGATACAGGGATAAGGAGCCTGATCTAAACACTTCAATTCAATAATTAACATGAATTGTTATGTTGTATTTAGCCAAATACTAAATACATAAATGCAGTTTATGACCATACTGTAGGTGACATACTTGAGATACTTCACATAAAATACTTTTGGTGTTGCTACTGCTATCTTTTGTCTACACAGTGAAGCAGATATAACTACTGTTTATACATGTAATTGAATCACTATCAGAAGGTTAGCAGAAATCACTGATGTAGGCAATGCCTACGCAGCTGGTTGTTTACTTGAAACATGTCCAAGTACCAGTCCCTACTGAACTACTGAATTACTGAATAATTGAAATTTATCCCTGATAAAAAAAGAGATGTGAGATTCAGTAATATTTAATGTTTGTTTTTTAGTTTGGTTTATTTTGTGCTCACTTTATAAATTAGTATCTAAAATGATGAAATTTTACTTCTTGGTAGAGTAAGAGTCTTCTCAATCCTTGTCACATTTTTGCAATCACTGACGTAACACTAAGCATGAACAATGCAAGAAATATACAGCGACTTCCAACACCATAACGCGTGATGTCGAAAACACGTTCCCATCATTGCATGAACTAGAAACACGGCTGGTCCAACAGGTGTAGGAAGCAGTTGTGCAGCACTCCATGCAGCAGAACAAGTAGCAAGCTTGCACCTGTTCTACTGTCCAAATAAATAACAAGCCTGGAAACAAAAGGCCTGCTGAGAATGTTTCTCGCTCCAACAAAGCAATACTTTATGTCCTTCAAGAAAAAGTTATAGTGATGCTACCAGCTAAGGGGAGCACATAAATCTGTATGGCTTACACTGAAAGGCTCTCTAGTTGTATAATATGAATTAACTGCTGCAATGTAGAATTTATATTTATCATGCTTGATAAGAACCTGCAGTGTTAAGTACAGTAGCACCAAAATAACACTTAAGAGTAAGCTTTTGTTTTATCCAGTGAAATAACGTTGATCTGAGATGAAGATTTAGATACAAGCAGGTGAAAGATGGTTAAGATCTGGTCCAAGTGATCATCTTTTGACTACTGTTAGATACTAAATATCATAGATCTGTTATGTATCGGGTGGAATTGTGGTGTAGTGGTTAGCACTGTGGGCGTGGATCTCCGGGGTCAAGGGTTCGATTCCTGCCTTGGGTCTGTGTGTGTGGAGTTTGCTCCAGGTGCTCCGGTTTCCTCTCAGTCCAAAGACATACGGATTAGGTTGATTGCCAGTCTCAAAAAAATTGCCCATAGTGTGTGTGTTTGTGTGCCCTGCAATGGATTGTTCAGGTTGTACCCGGCCTTGTGCCCCATGTCTCCTGGGGTAGGCTCCAGGGCCCTTACAACTCTGTACTCTGCATAAGCAGGATTCAATATGTATACATTAATAAATGCTCTTATACATTTCTACCTCTGAATGCTCGACACCGATTGGTCAGGAGCTGTTAAAAGATTGCTTGTAACAGCTTAACAATAGTTCCAGCGCTAAGGTTTATATTAGCACCCTCGTCCTCATATGTCCTTGTTTCTACGGTAACATCTTACATGTGGACTTGTATAAAAGGCAATCAAAATAAACAGACTTCCATAGTGTTTAACAGTTAAAAAGCTCCGACTATAGATGAATATCATGAAAAAAATGACAGCTCTTCAGTTTCTCTGTAACAGGAAAACTGCATTTAAAATATATATATATATCTTATTAAGTTTAACACAGAGAAAAAGTGGTGATGCTGGTGAGGTGTAGGAATGTATAGTTTATTATTAAGTGATAACAGCCACTCACTTTGCATGCAACTAAAAAGGGATAAAAAGTATGATGCGTCACTGGCAGAAGCTGTAGTATAAGAAAAACTAGACGCTTCTTATAGGGGTGGTCTAGGCTTTAGTGCTTAGATTGTTTTTAATATGTAGAGTGCGGGATTTATAATTGAAAATATGGATTTATTTTTTACTATAACCACAATCTGTGTTATGTAAGAGACTAATTCAAAACTGAACATCGGTATTAGGAACACTGGATCAGATCTAAGCTGCTGATTCATTTAATACCACTAACATATCTGACTTTATGGCATGTACTGAACAGAGGGCACGAATCAATCGGTCCTGAGGGTTCACATCAGTGACTTCATCAAGTACCAGCTAATTCTCAGACTACGAATACAATATGAATAGAGCAGGGTTTCCCCGATGAGGATCACCTTGGTAACTTGTGTTAGTGGAGAAAGCTTTATGCATCACATTCCACAGAGTTCCTGAACACCAGCTGTGAGGCAGTGCGGTTATGGCAGCCTTCACTAGCAATGAATCACCACCTTTTCACCGTGTATCCAACTTCCCACTGAAGAGTGGGCAACCATCAGAAGCATTTGAATGCAGTCGTATAGGTAATGGAGTAGCAAAGCTGTCATGTGCCACTCAAAACTACTGACACCCAAGCTACTGTAAATAACTGTGGTGATGCGTGCGTTAATAACCTGAATGCGCAGGTGATCAGAAATAAGAGTATAAAGTTCACGATCAGGTGCTTACCGCTCGCGTTCTTGCCACAGATGAGATGCTGGTAGGGTTGCAGCAGACCCCACAGCTCTGAGTCGTTGTTGATCGCTTGCTCCAGGGACTCGACCGTGAGCTTGGGAACTCCGTTTTCCTTCTCCACGAGCGCGCTCCTCAGGACGCGCGCGAACACCTCGCGAAACAGGGTCTCCATGCAGGCGGTCAGGTAGATGGCGGCGTGCTCGTGAATCCTCAAAGCCACGCGACTGTCCACCATCCACCGGAAAAACTTCCCTACGGAGAAGACGAGACCGCAGCGCGCGGACTTGCCGCGGCTGAACCGATCGGCCGTGCTCATGTTGTAGAGCGAGAGCGCGCCGAGCGCCGCAGTCACGCAGTTGGCGGAGATGGTCCACGACAGCACCACCTTGATGGCGCTCTGCACCTCGTGCTTGGTGCACTTGGCGTAGCGCAGGCTCAGGCGCTGCGCCTCGCGGGCGACCCGGACGAGCGCGCGGCTCAGCAGCGCCGACAGCTTGGCCACGATGTCGCGGGACGCGCCGGCCGCGCGCGCCACATCGTCGTCCTTCCGCAGCGCGCCCTCCACCTCGGCCACGCTCCACGGCACCTCCTCGAGCTCGGGAAGCTTGGCACATTGGCCCGAGCATTCGAGGATCTCCGTGTCCTCCGCCAACACGGTGTTCACCGTGTCCAGACTGTTGTGCCTGCTGTGCATGGATTCGGTCAGATGCCAGCAGTTTCCCCCATGCGGGAACGACGGGTGCGTGTCGGAACAGCAGAGCGACACGCTGGACGACCTAAACGAGTCCGCCGCTCCACCATAACCGGAATCGAGCGTCAAATCCTCCAGCGTCCTCGCGGCTGCCTTACCCTTGCCTGCCATGGCTGCACTTCATAATTGTGGGCTGTGCCTTGCGTTTAAAGGGAATAAACCAAAATCTGGCTACATTCACGCAGTCGAAGAAAGTCCCGCAGATTGTTTTTTTTGTTTGTTTGTTTGTTTGTTTTTAAAGAGAAAGGGTTTTGCGCACAGGTGTAATGCAGCAGTTCCCTTCCACTCCTTCGACAGTCAACAGGCGAATCCTCCTCCAGACTCTCAGCCTCTCCAAGTTAGTGCGCGCAATTTGAGAGCTCGCTCCCTGAAACCTTCTCCAACCACTGCAGAGCCGCTCGGTAGGCGGGGACATGCAAATATGTCTTCAGATATGCCCAATCAGCATCCTCGCGCAAGATGGACTGACAGTCCGGTTCGGCATTAACCCGAGATTCCGATCACTGCGCTTATCCGCTGAGGTGTCGATGGTGAAGAAATCGGTAAGAGGAAAAAAAATAATAATAAATAAAAAGGAAATCAGCCGTGGGGTCTGAATACGTGCTGGATTGTGGACAGTTGTTGAAAAACGGCTAATGAGGCAAGAAAATGTAATAGTTTTTATGCAACATGTTCCAGGCAGAACTGTCACTTACTGCGGTATAACAGCTGATCCGTTCTGCATCATCCTGCACTCATCATGGCTCATCATCACACACACACACACACACACACACACACTGCCTGCAGAGGCTGTTCACGCTGAAGATGCTGTGGAAAAAGCTACTTCGGTAACGCACCCACACACCCACACAATCTGCATCATCCATACATATAAATTATTATAAAATATTAACAATTAACTCTATTATTAAAAACGTACTGCTACAACTGTTAATATATGGATCACATGATAGGAAATGGCTTGACACACCTGAGGACTACTACATCACTACATCATCATCATCATCGTCATCATCATCATTATGTAAGAATAATCCCAGTATACATATGGGGAACCATGTTAATAATTAAAACTGAATGAATAAATGTTGAAAGTGCGTAATGTATATACTGTACTTGTGTTTATACTGTAGTATAAAATCAAAAGTGTATACTATTAAAAAGTTATTATTCCCCATGGGAAATTAGCCTAAATACAGCTGATCATTGTTCACTCATTCATTCAATTCAAGTTTACTGTTTGACCCCCACTAGGGTCAGGTTGGGGAAACCTTGAATCCCTGAGGGAACCCATACAGAGAGAACACGCACAGGATCGAGCTTAGATGTTTTATGTATAATAACAATAATAATAAAGAAGAAGTAGGAGAATTACTATTATTATTATTATTATTATTATTATTATTATGGCAACACAGTGGCTTAGTGATTAGCACTGCGGCCTCGCACCACCAGGGTCCAGGGTTCGATTCCCACCTCGGGTTTGTGTGCATGGAGTTCGCATGTTCTCCCCGTGCTGGTGAGTTTCCTTTGGGTACTCTGGTTTCCATACAGACATGCAGATTATGTTTATTGGCCTCCCCCAAAAAATGCTCATAGTGTGTGTGTGTGTGTGTGTGTGTGTGTGTGTGTGCCTTGCAATAGATTGGCACGCTGGGTGTACCCTGCCTCATGCCCTAAGTCTCCTGGGATAGACTCCAGACCCCCACAACTCTGTATACAGGATAAATGATAAAGAATAAATAAATAAATTATTATTATTTTATGTTTTGCTTTGTTGTTTAATTCATTCTTTACTGAACCCCTTTAAATTACAGACTTTGATAGATAACCGTTGTTTGGCATCCCTTGTGAATGTTAATAATGCCATAGGTAAGTACAAACCGGATTCCAAAAAAGTTGGGACACTATACAAATCGTGAATAAAAACTGAATGCAATGATGTGGAGGT
>JAOVVA010000016.1:11523027-11537688 GCA_028565275.1 Leiocassis micropogon
CTCCACATCATTGCATTCAGTTTTTATTCACGATTTGTATAGTGTCCCAACTTTTTTGGAATCCGGTTTGTACATACTCTCATCACTGTCACTGCTTAATCATCCTCACAGCATCTTATAATCATTGGATATTAATTATTCACTACCCAGGTGTGCACCATTCTCACATTTTTTGTTGACAAATGAGAGGAGGGTCTGTCATCAGTCTCAACATCAATTTACCATCAGGGATTGTGTGTACAAACAAATACTACTGTATACTAATTACTGTATATAAAATACTATTTAAAAAAGAGCCCTAACTGTTTATGTAATCAGCAAATGTTATGACACCACGCAGAGCATTAAGGGAAAGCTGTTTGGTATACAGTAATCAAGTAATTAAAGATTTGCCTGATTAATATAATATAATTTGTAATTGTCTCATAAATGGCCCGGTCCAATTTCATTTTCAAGACCTCATCAAGTGGCAGCCGTGGACTGGGGATTGGAGTCTTAATTAAGTTCACTAAGCTTCCAGGGTGCTAAACGAATACATTCACTTTTTTCATGCCTCCCTGCGAGGATGTTTAGAGGCTGTAATGATGGTAAATGAGAGATCAGGCATAAATGTACATAAGCATAATACTCTAATAGTACCATGGTGCATGAGCTGCACTTTTACTACACCTACATTTATAAGTGCAAGGTTGTAAACAGGCAGCATGGTAGCTCAGTGGGTGCGTTCCTTCCTCACAGCTCCAGAATTCCTCTCTCAGTCCTGAGCTCAGGTTTCTGTCTGTCTACAGTTTTTAATATTCTCCCCATGTCTGTTTGGGTTTCCTGCAGATTCTCTGGTTTTCACAAAACTCCCCAAAAATATGCTGGTAGGTGGACTGGCTATGCTAAAGTGCCCTTAAGTGTGAATGAGTGCTCATATGTGTGATAATGAGGCCCTATAATGGACTTGTGTATCATCCAGGGATTTCTGGAATACCTTTTTGTGCCAGTGCTTGGAACAAAGCAGGTGTTAATGATGAACCACTCTCATGTTGTTCTAAAGACAAACGAAGAAGGGTTATGAACTATATCATTATAAGATGCAGTTTAGGTCATCATCGCTTCCATACTTAAAATAGTTCCTGAATGTTATTAGATTTAATTTAATTCTTTTGAACAATCTTTATAAATTACATGTATTAAATGTATTATAAGACCTCCAGAGTGTACCATATTATATACATAAACTTTTCCAAGTTCCAGGTAGCTGAAAAACACCAAATATTAAAAAGCATTCTTATTCTAGTATCTTGATCAAAGCAATAAGCCATAGTGCATTTGTAATAAATAAAAAAATATATCACACAGTGTGTAAAATGTGATTATATGTGTATTTTTGTTTTTGTCATAAGCTACAGTAACTTATTAGCATAGATCATTTGAAGCAAACTATTATACTAGTCTAATGTGGTATATAGGATTTGTTTTTTGAGTTTGTACTGTATATTCATTGTTTTTTTTTGGAAATAACATAACAGAAACAGGTTCACTCAGCTACCAGTTCATCTAAAAGCATTAGACTGGATCTCAGGAGTACCACATTCATTGGTGGGTTCTTGAGTTTTTGGTTACCCTGGTTGAATAGGGCCAAGCCGCACTAAGTGTCTAAAAGTCTTCCCTCAGTAATAGAATATAGGCACGTTCACGGAAGTAAGTAAGTAATCGGGGTACTCCACAAGTACTTCAAAGTTCAGCTGAGACTCATATGATGCTTCTGCAGTCCCACTGACTTAGATCGAGTTGGTATCTTTAAAAGTCACTGTATATTTAGTACAAATTTAACATTATCTAGGCACCACAAACCTTTTAATTCATGTGGACCTTTGCCTTTTACTGGCATACATTAAACACAACCTTGCAAGAAGTGTGCTGACTGTGGAAAAAAAATTTGGAAAGTGCAACCACCAACATATTTAGTATGATCAAAACTCCCTTGTCCCTGCATGTTGCTCTGTGCTTAATTGGCAGCGTGCATAGTTTCTGACATATTCGAGCTGCTTTTGAACTGACTGCGCAAATTCCTCTTCATTTTTGAAGTAATACAAAGCCATTTTACCTTGGTGAAAGAATGACTGAAGGACTATTTTATACAGCGACTTTCTTCACAGCGCATTATTCAGGAACACATACATCAGTTTCCTTCACATCTATAAACATCACATCCCTCAGTTTACCCATTTATATTGTACTGTACGTTGCTTATTCTGTACAAAGACATCTTTTCATGATACCCAATTACTACTAAAATTGTGTAATACACCTCCCTAACATTTATGTTTTTTTAACACTTAAATATTTATTTGATATATAGTATATATAATAATATTCATCATATTAATTCATATTAATAATATTCTCAAGCTTTTTTGACATTCCCATGAGTGACCATTTACACTTCACACTGGCTTTTAAACAACAGTGTATTCAAAAAGATGAGATGAGGTACAGCTTTAGTAAATGTCAGATGCATTTACTATACATGTGCATGTACATCCATCCAGCTGAGAGAGAGTGTCACATGGGTAAGAGAGACTTTCCATGTGCATAATGAAAGAACACCTGCCATATGTACTTATGATGCCACTGACCATTTCCTCACACAGGGTGGATCTTACATGTTACCTCTCATTGAATAAGATACTGTACTTTATAAATTTAATTTCAATAAGTACTATTTTTTTATTTATTTATAAAAACACACAGACATCCCATACAAATTTCCATATTATAATGATGTATGATGCTGTTTTAGTTAATAGATGTACCTGATATCTTTAGTAATTAAGCTTAAATTTGTTTTTAGTTAAATAAATGTAATTGATGTCTTTTTGGTATCACTCTAATATTAAAGGGAGTCAGGAAATGAGTCATTATTGTTACTGTTTATGTGATTAATTTCATGCAATTACTTATCATATATATTTGTCTCCTTAATAATATTGCCAATTTGTTAACAATGTTTGTGTGTTTTTTTTTTTGTTATTGTTGTTGTTATCGATATTTTCAGGTGTGACATACGGTATATTGGTCTTATAGCCAGTTTCTTGAGTTGACTGAATGTGCTAATTAGCAAACACCATACTGGCTCCACTGCGTAAATATTTCAATTGAGTGCTCAATTGCTTACCATTTAATTTGTGATTTACGGAGTACATGTAATGTCTGCAGAAAGCAGTATCTAGCTGAGCTCCAGACATCCTGCCTTTTAATTGAGTTACTGCTGCATGTTTTTCCATGACTTCTGGTTGCCTGGAAACATTAAAATGTCTTATGGCATGTAGTCATGGATGTGAGACACATACTGTTTTATTTTTTTGTTTGTTTGTTTTATCACAAATTACAAAGTATCATTATGCTAATGCAATGGTACACCTAGACTTCTAATTAACATTCCACTCATTATGAAGTAAAAAAAAGAGAACATTTTCAAGGGTTGCATAATGATGCAATGAGAGGGAACGTCTGGGTGAGCAGTCATGGGGATCTTGCAAGGCGCTTAACCCTTAACTGCCCACCTGTATGTTTGGACTGTGTCTCATCTTAGATGATGAATTTGTCGGTCAAATATAGAAATGTCAGCACATGACTAGATTGAACACATGATGTTTAACTGCTATGTTTTAAAACAATTTATTTTAGAATTTTCTGTCTGTAATAAGCAAAGAAAATACAGAATTATTATTTATTAATAATAATAATAATAATAATAATAATAATAATAATATACTGTATGTGGTATAGTGGGACAGATTTTTTTTTTGCTAACATAAAAAACTGTATATTTATTTTATTTCAGTATATAGCTGCCATATCTAACAACATGAACTTTCTTGTTTCATGGACATTTCACAGTTACATTCAGTTATAAACATACTTTTTAAAAAGTATTAAAATGTTTTCTACCCACTGTTCAAGGAAAATTATCCACTTTTGGGTGGAAGCAGTAACTCACTTGTTAAGGTGTAACTCAGTGACACAAATTATTTTCCTCTAACTGCACTCCTATTATGTTCTATATTATTCCTTCCCTATGCACCTACAGAAAATCTACATATACTTACCCAAATTCGCTTATGTCTGAAATAGTCTAGATATTTCTAAGTTGTTATTAGGCTGTTGACTAATCCAATCCAGATCTCAAGTTTCAACACAAATCCTGTCCTATTCTAAACATCTTTTATCTCTGGACTGAGAATGGATAATGTACAGAAAGCATACCATTAAACCCTGCTACTGCATACAGTACAGTATATGGAGTCAGGAAGTAATACACATTTAATATACGTTTGCTTCCCACTAGCGGCCAACAGCAGTAGTGCATGTAATGTGTTCACCCAAACCCAAATACTTTCCAAAACATCAACTACATTATATTACACAGTCTATATTGTAAAGTCATTTTTTAATTAATATTTTATTTATATTACGTGCACGAGGTATTATCTTCTGTAAAAAGTAATTTATCTTTCCCACAAAAACTGCAAGAGTAGATTACATGAACATTTTGTTGTTGATTACTAAAGTATATATTTGAATAGTTATAGTTATGAAGAGTCATAATTTTGAAGAGCTGTGTTCACACAAAATAATAACTCAAGATAATAAGAAGATTTAAAAAATCGCAACTTTGGAACTTTATAGGCTCGGTATCACATTCCTTTCATCCATCATATATACAAGAAATTAATCAAAAAAGTTATTCAGTCATGACTTTTGCCATAATCAAACAATACCTTCAACACACACACACACACACACACACACACACACACACACACACACACACACACACACAATCCGTCAAACACAGAATTCACTGACCACAAACTAAATACTAGTGCATGAATTCTCTCACTGTTTTATAGTCAGGAACTGCTTCAACTGCTTACAAAATATCACTGGTACCCTTCGGCTTGTTACTACTTTACTCTTTACTCTTCTACACAAACTAATCCAAACTTAGGCACAAATCGAAGTGTACATTGAGATTTTCTTTATTTATTGGATGAAGAGTGTTTCTTCAATTTTAGAACATTCTACTTATAGAACCAATCTATCTATCTATCTATCTATCTATCTATCTATCTATCTATCTATCTATTCATTAAACTACAACTGACATCAGATTTTAGTTACATTTATTGGCACAATAGTATACAATTACAGTTTCGTCTTACATTATCATTGTACTGTACATATTCATCCCTTGTTTAGCCTGTTTCTTTCTGCCATATAGGTGTATATGGCCAGAATGACAACTAGATTTCCTACTCTGTACCTACTTGTAGTTTTCAGCCAATATAGACGATAAATGAGTGGGAACCCACTTACAAAAACAATGCACTGGTAAAAAACAATATGACTGTCAGTGATTGAGGGTTGTACGGTGGTGAATTTTCGGGTGGTCTGGGATCGATTTTCATCTATGCGCGTGGAGTTTGCATGCTCTCCCCTATTCTTGGTGTTTTTTTTCCCGGGTACACCGGTTTCCTCCTACAGTCCAAAGACATGCAGATTAGGTTAATTGGTGTTCCCAAATTATCCATAGTGTGTGAGTGTATATGTGTGTGCCCCGTGATGGATTGTCACCCTGTACAGGGTGTACCCCGCCTTGTGCCCTAGGTCTCCTGGGATAGACTCCAGGTCCCCCGTGACCCTGAATACAGGATAAAGCGGTAGAGAATGAGTGAATGATTGAGTGTCAGTGATTGGTGTAACGTTATTAAACAAGGTAAAATATATGTACGTTTGCCCATTTTTCCTGCTTCCAACACATCAACTTTTAGAATGGTTTGATGTGGTTCTGATGCTTGTTTTAGGGCAAGTATGGTGTTGTGTATTGAATTAGAGTGTTTCATGACAACAGGAGGATATAATTTACACAAGTTACACAAAGTCGTCAAATATAACTCGTTGTCAGTATGACAGGACTTTCACCTCACGAAAGGTAAAACGGTTCTTATTTTAGCAAAGGTGTTAAACACACTCTAACTTCAGCTGCGCATCAGAAACCGTAAACGGTGTCCGAGCGCACGCGCACCATCCTGGTTCCGTCTTCGTTCATGCCCAATGTCATGTGCTCATCCGGGGACTTTAGGTACAGCCTATCAGCGGCGCGAGTGCGAGCGCCATTATTTACGTCGCAGTTGTTAACAGAGTATAAAAATATAGACACTTTTTGTATATATTGTAATATTTTCAGTAATGTGCATTAATATATATATAAATATATATATATTAAAATTTGTTGCTTGTATAAGTGTTTATTTATCATTTAACAAGGATAAATACAACAGCCCAGACAATCACACTAGGAGAACGTGACTTCGGGATGAAAGACGTCAGACCCGGTAGTAACCAATCACAAGCGGTTGAGGCCACGTGCGTAGTAGTCTGGGCGGAGTGAGGGAGTTACTTCGGCAAAAGTGCGCTCGAGCTTCTACGTGAGACGGAGAGAAATAAACGCTTTATTACCGGACTCGATATAGGAATAAACGCTGAAATTTGTCAGATGGATGTGTATTTTGTGCGGGGTGTGTTAGAGATCTGATTAAGTCGCATTTGAGCGTCGGTACTGAGTTTTTTCTGCGAATTTTAATATTTACATAACCGTTACCGTTTTGTAGCGCGTGCCACCGAAGAGAGAACACGAGTATTTCGTTTAACTAAATATATACATGAAATTATTTTGTTTAGAATAGATTATTGAGACATTGGGATTATCTGATCATTTGTTATCGCATTTATTGACATTTTCGTGTTTTTTGTGATTCAGAAAAAAACAAGTTATACAACAGGGGGTACAGTGCACAGCGCGGTCCTAAAGCCCGTCCTGTATAGGAGCAGATCTGCGCGCCTCGTTCGCACTTAAAGCCAAATGTTTCAGCTGTGGGGCGTGTAAACATTCCTGACACTATGGAAAGCGTTTTGTTAGAGCAAGGATAATTTCATTCAGTTAAACTAATTTTAAATTGCATGAACTTTAACTCAAGGAACTTAAAAAAAAATTGCATTGCATTTTATTGGGACTACACAAATTTCTGGAAGGAGATTAGTGAGAAGTCTGTTGAATTTAAAAGGGTTTGCCAGGTGAAGTAATGGTGGTAAATACAATCCACTGGTTCAGGAAGGGCTTGCGGCTGCACGACAATCCTTCCCTTCAAGAGTCGATCCGGGGAGCGGATACTGTGCGCTGTGTCTACATCCTCGATCCCTGGTTTGCCGGATCGTCCAACGTTGGAATCAACAGGTGGAGGTATGAGAGAGCTACCCTTCGACTTCTGGGTGGGGGGGATTTAGGAAATTTCTCAGTGTGTATGAGATGTAGCTGTCTTCAGTCTTGATTTTTTTTATTTATTTTTTACTTTTTTAGGGTTAATGCATGCTCAAAAGTTTGTCATAAGTCATCAGATGATATCATAAAATTAAGTTGCATATTTGTTGAATCACCATGATCATTTATGTATCAAAACATGTGAAATGTAGATTTTCCAGACCTAATATAGAATAAAATCTTGGGCTCAGTGGTAGGGTTCTCGCCTGCCACGAGGAAGGCCCGGGTTCAGTTCCCAGCCAGTGCCCAAACCCCAGCCACTGGATGCAGTGCCGGTCCCAAGGCTGGATAAAATGGGAGGGTTGTGTCAGGAAGAGCATCCGGCGTAAAAACCTGTGCCAAAGTTGTGATGTGGCGACCCCTCGACAGGACCAGTCGAAAGACTAACTCTAATAACAATAAGACTAACAAAAATAAAATAGGATAAAATCATAGTATTATAATCTACTATTTTGTCTTATAGAACAAGGATTTTTTTTGTCATGACACTTCAAATATTATTATTATTTTTGTAAATTGTTCAATAAAAATAATCGTTGGGTAAGCAAATATCAGGAAAATGAATGAATGAAGGATAATATTGCTATACAACAGCAGAAAAAATGTAAACATCCCAATGACGCAACAACAAACACACATATTACACACTCCAGGTCAGGCAGATGTGTGTGTATCTTACAGTTTGTACGTACATTCCGACACATGACCAAGTTCAAATATTCAATCAAGCAATACCTGTACATTTGTAAAAAAATAAATAACCAGTTGCCATTTGTAAATGAACATCCCGTTCGAACCTCTTGGTGTATATTTAATCTAAGCTATGTAATTAAACTTAAGAAATAGTAATAAATCTTTAATCCACTGAGAAATTAAGGGACAGCAAGCAGACTATTTAATTACTTAAAAATAGAATAAAATCAAATAAATCTTTAAATTGCTTAAAGTGAATACGATAAACAAACAATGATCAGTTATCGGTCCTTGGGAACAATGGAGATCAGTGATGGTTGTTAGAAAACTGTAGCAACCAGTGATTAGTTGCAGACAGAAATGCGAATCAACAGTTAGTTGCTACGCTATGGTGATCATTTATTGGTTACTGGCAAGCATTGGTGATCATTGGTTGGGTATTGAAACAGCAGCTTGCACAAGCACACCTTGGTCAGGTTTTACACAACTGGTAGTGAGTCACCAGAACGTGATCACTTAACTCGTAGTAGATGTGCCGTGACCTGCAGAATCATATCGACTGCAGGACGCTCAGAAAGTTGTTGTATTTGTGACTAGGCATGTTATTGAAATACATTCTCAGAGAAGAGTCTGAGAATAAAGTCACTAAAACAGCAGTAAAACATCTGGCTGAATTTTATAGTGTGGTGATTGAGACAATTTTTTTGAAATGCTGTTTAAGCAAAATCACATTAGGAGCCACATAAAGAGTTTTTGTTTTTTTTAACAGTGCTTCATTTGTTTCAGTTACCACTGTCTAAAAGAAATCAGTTGTCTGTGTTTTAAAGCTGGCTTTATCCAGAATCTTCCAGAGAATTTGTTTGGTCACATGTGAGCGTGGGTGTGGTTCGTGACTCTTGTTATGTATCCTGATGATATAATGTCATGTTTGGTGGCTACGTGTCACCTTGTGCCCTTGTGTGTGTCTGTTGTAAAAGATGCAGAAGTGGGTCAGTGTGACATGATGGGATAATATCAGCTGGACATGGCTTTCCAGTGATTGAATCCCCTGTTGACCTTCCTCTTCTTTAGCATCCTCTGACCAATACTACCTTTTTGAACAAAACAGGGAGAAGGACTGTAACATTGTATCCATAGGAAGGAGTACCTCACAATTATTTTATTCATACTTTTTCGATCCTAAAGTTTGTACTAGGAATTCTTTTTCTGTTTCTTGTTAGTAGTGGTGGTGGTAGTAGTATGAGTTAGTGAGATATCTCTTCCTAATCTTCATCATAATGAGGCAAAAAGTGTCTGAGCTCTGAATCCACAGTGATCGTAAGATCAGACTTGCTCGACTGTTTTGTATTAAGTCACAAGTGTGTGTGTGTGTGTGTGCATTTGTAAGTGTTAGACTAGGCGACACTGTAATCTTTCATGATTGAAATCAAATTGAGCCAAATTGCTCAGAAGGCAAGCAGAATTAACGGCACAATATGAAATAGACACACTCGCAGTGCCAGTCAAAAGTTTGGACAGAGGTTTAGATTTACTTTCTACATTCTATAACAACAACTTCTTTCTGCTGCTTCTGTTAGGACAATACTGGATTCTTTACACAACTATGAATTATCACATGCATGCATGTATATAATTAATTAACAATATCAACACCCAGTTGTTATTTTGAGACATGAAGGTCAGCTGTTCTGAAACAGTTCTTGCATGAACAGTATTGTCAAATGCATTTGCAAAACCAATGATGAAACTGGCTCTCATGAAGACCATCCCAGGAAAGCAAAACCAAAACTTACCTCTGCTGCAGAGGGGGAGTTCATTTAGAGTCACCAGGCTCAGTAACTAATCACTAATTAACAAACAGCACCTCAGATTTAAGCCGTTATGAAGTCTTTACAGAGCGTAAGTAGCAGACACATCTTAATATCAACTTTTCAAAGGAGATTATTGCATATTTTGAATGAAGTCAGCATTGTTTTACAAAGTAAAAGAAAATAAAAATCAGGAAAGAGCATGGAATTAGAAGGTGTGTCCAAACATTTGACTGGTAGTGTATATGAAACTAATCTCACCAATTTCCCACTCTCAAGTTTCCATCAACACAAATTTTTTCTATGAATAGGACATTCTTTACAGGTTATTTGACCTTGTCCTAGCTACTTGGACTAATTTTGGACACAAATGTCCGTTAACAATCCATTGAAACTGTAATAAAAACCAGAAAAGTTGACATTTCTTTCAGAAGAGTGCATACCAGCTTATTGAGCACACTCAACTTGGTTGCCTCTGCTCAGGTAAAAGTCCTGACAATGTCCCATCCATTTGTGAAATGGACAGATCGTGTTGCCTCAGTGTGTGTCCACTTGTTTGTGACCCAACGGGTTGAGAAGATCTAGTGTGCTTACCTCACCCTTGTCAGAGGAAGCACGTGTTAGCCTTCACCCTTGTCAGAAGGTAGCCCTTATGTGAAGGAGAGAAATTCAGGCAGGTCTGACCTCTCTTACAACAGCTACCAACCAGCTGGGGAATGTTGTGCCTTAGAGTTAATGAATGGCAAAAGTTGTGGCACATTCTTAACATTGACATTTTACTGCTGTGCTTCAAAATTGGATAGAAAAAGCAAGGTATATGTTCAAATAAGTCCTTTTCCTGTTCTCTGGTTTACGCACACCCACCGTGTTTTCAAACTGCCAGTGTGCCCAGTTATTACCAGGATAATACAGGCCACTACTGAGCTTGTTACCTGGCAACAGCCATAATACATGTCTCTGACTTGTGTCTGTGGGTGTCACGCGGTTAGAAAATACTCTCTGGTTAATGTGGGCAACAAGAGTTCTAACACAATGATCAGCCCTAGTCCTTGTATGTATATATGGATATGTGTGTGTGTATGTATATGTTTGCCTATGCATGATTTGATAAACCAAAACCATAAAGCAGAATTAAAGTTCCTTCATCATGAACTTCAACCATACTGTATCTTAAGATGAGGCTATATACCTATACATACCTATAAGGCACATTTGTAATAAACCTATACATTCACAAGTCACTTTATTAGGTATACCTGTTAAAATGCTTGTTATTGCAAATATCTAATCAGCCAATCAAAAGGCAGTTATTTAGCCACAAATCAAATTAGCTATGAAAGCCCATCGTACCTGAACACGTAAAATGTACTGCTGTTGACCCTCACTACCGTCTGTTTCCTCCAAAATCTGTGTACGCATACCTCGCCAATCTCATCCTCTGACTTACACAGCCAGAGTTAATAAAGTAGGAAGGCACGCAAGATTGTTGTTCTTGACATTTTTTTTTCTTTTTTTAGAAATATCAAAAATATTTATGGCGCTAAGATTGACTCCTCATTCTCCTCTATGTATGTAATGTCTGCTCGCAAACCAACTAGGTGTTTCCTGCCACATGTTGTATCGGAGAGTGACAATATGTGTGTACCTGAGTACGAATAATAAAAATAATAATAATTCTGGCCACCAGGGGAGTGGAGCAATTGTTCCCGGGCAATCATGCCTAGTGTAAGATTATGCCTTGTGTGAAAGCGCCCTAAGAGACGTTAAACATGCCATTGTTGTTGGTTCCAGAAGGGCTGGTGTGAGTATTTCTGAAACTGCTGATCTCCTGGGATTTTCACACACAACCAATCTCTAGGGTTTACAGAGAATGGTCTAAAAAAAAGAGAAAATATCCAGTGAGCAGCAGTTCTCTGGGCGAAGTAACTTTGAATAAGCTGTTGATAAAGACAAAGACAGTATAACAAGTATAACCAGTACCTTCATATAAACCTAGAATTAATGTCATAGTCCAATCTCATGTCTAAGCTGTAGGTTTTATTTTCTGACCAATCAGATTTAATAATGAAGAGACACCATGGTATAAAATTATGTAATTTGAGTGCATAATTGAAGTCAAAAAAGAAAAAAAAAATGTCCAATTACATAGCCCACACTACATTATACTAAATAGCGCTTTTTTGGCCACAATTCTAGCCCAAGTTACAAAATGTATATTATGAAATGAGCACTTGTGAATTTTTAAAGCATTTAACTGCCTACCTGAATTAAAAATGGAAAGGTCTAATTGCTGACTGGGAGCAGAGTTAAATTTAAGACTGGGAAAAAAATGAAAATATGAGCCTACACTACTGACAAGTATTGTGTTACTTTCTAATAATAGTAATATATTACTATTATTAGTGCCTGCCTGAAGTAACGCGTTACTCTTGCGTTACTTTTACATAAGTAGTATAGTTTGTCATTTGCCATGTTGAGATTTACTCACACAGGTAAGCACATGAAAAGGCTCGAGGAGGCTTGTCTCCACTTTCGGTGTTGTTAATGCTAAACATACATGTAAAAGCCACGCCCATAAAAGTCCCAGCTGGTTTGTTTTTATAAGAAAGGAATGCTATACGGATTGTAAAGTGTCATTGATAGAGTGATTTTGATCATACGTTAAAACGAAACAATCATTTTCAGCAATTTGTATGCAGAGCGACAAAATACCCAGATGCTTGACACGTGATTCAAGCTAAAGTATTTAGCATGAATATTTTGCTTTTACTAATATTAAGTATGTTAAAATGTTTGTTTTGACAAAACAGAAGTTTTTTAAATGCAAATGGCATTTATAATCATGTTTAATAATTTACTTATTACATACTTCAGAATGTTCAGAAGTTAATACGGCATAATAATAATAAATGAGGACATAAAATAAAATTATCAGGCAATGTTAATAAACCATAAAGCCCTCTTTTCCTCTTTTTTTTTTTTTTTTTTTTACTTTTGAATGTACAGCTATACCTCTGACCATTTACAAAGCACTGACACTGGAGACTCCCTCTAAAAACGTCACATAACATTTTCACATAGAAAACCTTAACATGCTAGCAATTACACATGGTTTTAATCTTGTTTTATCTGTAGTATGGATTAATTTGAACAATGTAACACGGGAAGGTTGTTTCCTCTAAGATGATAACAACAATTATGATACCAAAGTGCAATCTTGCAGCAACTAATATAATTAAATGTTGACTTTATGGCTTTTGAAACACTGCTGATTATGTGAGGGTAATCAGCTGATTATTATGTTAGATTAATCAGCAGTTGGTCAGAAGCCATTATGGGACATGACCTGCAGCAACTAACCTTAGCTTTGGTTAAGGTTAATGTAGCGGAGCTTGGTGATGAGAAAACGTTTCTCAAACTGTCTAGCCTGCTGCTTCTAAGTGCTTGTATAGCCAACAGTTTATTTGTCTGTCTGTGTGGCTTATTATGATTATTTCTTAGTATTTTTTTGCTCAGTATAAGATTACTGTTGGATAATATGTCAATATTTTTAATTGTAGATTTAAGGCTAAAGCTAGCTTAAAATGATAGGGAAATGTGGAGAATTTAAACGTTGTGTGTATGTAATTGGTACAGCTTTAACACATCTACTATATAAAAGCCACTTAATGAGTAGAGTGTTTTATAAATGCTGATAAAGATTCAGGAAAATAGTACACACTAGGGCTGTAGCTATCAAATACTTTAGTAATCGAGTATCCTACCAAAAATGTAATCGAGTAATCGGATAAAATGTACTTTTGCTTAATTAAACAGCAATGTAAAATATATAAGAGAAACAAAGATTAATTGTTTTTATTTTAAGAAAAATCAACTTTTTTTAAAAAGTTTTTTAAAATACAGTATTTTATCAAAAATAAACATTGTAATTATTCACAATACAAGGAATAGCTTAAAGTTGACTGAGATGAATTAAGTGGATTACAGTGCCATACATTCTTATTTTAAAGCCATTTCTCAGATGCAAAAACAAACAAACAAAAAAAGGTATTTCAAATGACTAAGTATCAAAAAAACTAAGGTATACATTGAAGATAAATTTTAATATAATTTTATCGCTTCCTTCCATTTTGCAACCCGCAACAGAACGCTCCCTCAAATCACTACACAGCTAACTGTTTGCGTTTCCTTCCGCTTTGTGGGTGACGTAAGCGCTTGCAGGGCTTGCATCCAGAAGCACGCTGTGTCACGCCAAACAAATAATTCGCAAAAAAACATAACGCAAGCTTTTAAAAAATTAATTAAAAGAATCTTCTAGGCAGAAGTTTTTGCCTCGATCATTTTTTGTAATCGAATTATTCGAGTTACTCGAGGAATCGTTTCAGCCCTACTACACACGACTCTGACCAAACATGCAGCACAGGATTATTTACAAAAAAAAAGGAAAGAAAATCAAAGTAAATTAGGGCAATTGAAATAATTATCATTTAAAGTACTGACAAAAGGAAACACCTCTCCTTATTTAATATGTACTCCTGATGCAGTACTCTTTCTTTGTTCATGTCTGAGCCAGTGTAAGCAGGAGGACCCGTTTCTAGCAAACGCCACTGACCTTATATAAGAGCGATGTTCTTACATAACATAACAGTCCTCTTGCATATCTGCAGTTCAAGATTGTTGCGTGATTAAGAGTAATGATGTTACAGACACCAGGCAGATGTAGGATTTCTCACTGTAATATCTTGAATCAGTCTCTTAAACTTGTTAGTTTCAATGTTTCATCATATA
>JAOVVA010000016.1:11537788-11556883 GCA_028565275.1 Leiocassis micropogon
GTTAGCAAGAACTGATGTAGATAAAGTTAGTCAGTCTGATAACAACTGACTACAGTGTCTGGAGGACTTGGACGCCAGCCTCCGCAAACTCAATTCCCGATTGTTTGTAATTCGGGGCCAGCCCACCGATGTCTTTCCAAGGCTCTTCAAGGTACCACAACAATGCACATCTATCTTTAAATTATGCCAGGGTTAGTGTGCAACTGAATGCAAAATTTAGCGTCCCTCATGCTTTTTGAACAATGTATTAGCCATGCTACTGCAACACAACAGCAGTTCAAAAGACAAGGAACAACCTAAATACCACATACATAAATAAATAAATACTCTTTTTCATAATATTCATATAAAAATAATTTTAAAAGTATTTAATTTAATATTCGTTTTCCAGTCCTGATTTATAACGGATGCAGTAAGTCGAATCTGCCAAGACTGGCCAAGCAATTTGGCAGGGCTGAAACTGATACATCAGAATGAATATGCAGTTATAACTCTGAAATCCATACACTGCTCAAACAGTTCCAAAAAAAAAAAAAAAATGCAAGGTTTTAATGCAAATTGTTTTAAATATGTAGTAATGCTTGAATTCAATTCAATTTAAGTTATGTTTTATTTGTATAGCGCTTTTAATAATGGACATTATCACAAAGCATCTTTATAGAAATACAAAACGGATATAAGCTAGAAAAGATCCATTTGACCCAAGCATGAGCAAGCAGGGGCAACAGTGGCAAAGAAAAACACCATTAGATGACAAAAGAATGAAACATTTAGAGAGCCCATCCTTATTTGGGTGATATCAGATAGTATGACCGTAAATCAGTCCCTGAAGTGGGTTAACATAACTGGAAAGGTGTTTATGTTAATATAAAGTCTACATTCATTGATAAACGCTCCGGTACAAAACTGTTCGTGGCAATTTCAGTCCTAAACTATTGAGTGACTGCAGTCATAAGCCATCTCGGAAATACTGTCACAGAAAAAAAATAGGCCAAGTCCAAGACCGTCTTCATGGTCATGAAGTAGAACTGTGATTTACTTAATGTGCTAATTAACCTGAAGAAACTGACTTTCAGTATAAATACGTCATGTAACCTTCGTTCAATTTAGTTTTATTTATATAGACCTTTGAACAATGAACATTGTCACAAGGCAGCTTTACATGAATAAAAACTTTAGATATTTAAAAAATTTTGAGTGAAAGATGTTAAAAATTGGTGGGTAAAATATTTTTTTTAACTTAATTATTTTTCCCTAACATACAAGCCAGATGTAACCGTGGCAAGGAAAAGCTACCTGAGACAACATGAGGAAGAAAAACCTTGAACGGAACCAGCCTCTTACTAATATAATATATTATAATCTAATAAACCAGATAATGATCCACTTCAACCAACATCTCGGTTGACATATTTGCAGTTTTGTATTGGCAAAGGGACCTTGATGTCAACAATTGCCAAAATGTTTACACTATTCCTACTATATCGACTTAGTTTGACTATTTTTGTTATTCTGATGTTCTCATGTTTTGCACACCACTGTATCTAATGATTAGTCCATTCAGTCTGTACTGCTTTAGGCTGAACAACCTAGAATACCTAGATGTCCAGTACAGTGCATTTCCTTTGAACTGTTGAAACTAAACCAATAGATGATCTATAGATATTATATTTTAGTTTAAATGTTATTTTATTTTAAAACTCACATGAAGTTTAACAAAATCTTCCAGTTTTATTACAAGTAGAAAATATAGTTTCACTGCTGTCTGTCATTTGCTGTCTGTTCTCCACACATGTATAGCATTGTTTGTCTTGTTAATGCTTACAATATTCTTCATGATTCACGCTCAGGAGTGGAACATCACCCGGCTGTCTTATGAGTATGACTCGGAGCCGTTCGGGAAGGAGCGAGATGCAGCCATTAAAAAGCTGGCCAGCGAGGCCGGAGTGGAGGTGACGGTACGGATCTCCCACACGCTCTATGATCTAGACAGGTCTGAACAATCCGCTAACCAACTGATCTCACTCTGCTGTATTAAAAGAAAGTGATTTGATCAGCCAGCTATAACAGCTACTTTAAATTTTCTGCGTTCCATCTTTTTTTCTTTTTTTCTTTTTTTTTCTTCTTTTCTCTCTCTTTTTCACGCTCTCAGGATCATAGAGCTCAATGGGGGCCAGTCTCCACTCACCTACAAGCGCTTCCAGGCCCTCATCAGCAGGATGGAGGCGGTGGAGACTCCCGCCGAGGCCATTACAGCAGAAGTCATGGGCTCCTGCAGCACTCCTCTTTCTGATGATCACGACGAAAAGTTTGGGGTTCCTTCCCTGGAGGAGCTTGGTGAGTGAGTTCAATGATAAATCACCTGCCATTTGTGTTTCAGTTGCTCCCAGGTTAGAGCAGCAGAAATGTTTTTTTTTGGGCAGCTGTATGTCTGGCATACAAGAGTTTGCAAAACCTTTTGCCTTGATGCAGCAAAACAGTATGCGACTGATGCCAAAGCAATAAAAAAAAAAAAAGAATTATTAATGGAGATTGCTGGTGACTTCAGTAAGAGCGATATATTTTTTTTTATTAATGATGGCAGAAAAAGGACAGATTCTTTGATGCATGAGTTTTACTGAATCGGTCAGGGAGTTTTAGACTGGGGTCCTATGCTATATATCGTCACAAAAAAATGTATATGTTCAATGGCTCGAATTGATTGGTGTGTACAGGTTTCGACACAGAGGGGCTGTCCTCAGCTGTGTGGCCCGGAGGAGAGACTGAGGCCCTTACACGACTTGAGAGGCACCTGGAGAGAAAGGTCAGACCTTTAAAGTTAACCCTTAAAATCAGATACACAGGATGGCACAGATGCATGCTGGGAACACAGCATAGGTTAATGACGATTAAAAGGTTTTTGGATACATCAGGTAGAACAAAAGTTATCATTACTTTTATAAAGGGTAAATTTTACCATTACCAGAATATGAGAATGACATTGCAAAAATTTGGAACTCAAAATAAGCCTATTATTTTTATTTTTCGGTCATAGAAACAACTGAAAACAACCATAAAAACCCATTATCATGTGTATGTACTGTATTGGGCTATTTCTTTGAATATGTGACATAGTTTCTATTTTTTTGCTCAGTCATGTTTGGTAAGTTGGTTAAAATTAACAAAAATCCAGTTAATCATATTGCATAGTTTGTGTTTAAAAAAGGCACACTCTATACAACACAATCTTGAGCCCTATTTAAATGCTCTGAGCTTTAAGTGCTATACGTTTTACACTTTTAAGTTCTATACACATACAGTACATGTCCATGTTCATGCACATGCAATATAAAATAGAAAACAATGTCAATTACGCATTCTGGCATAATTTTACTAACCGTCACTAATCCAAAACTATGCTTCCAGGCATGGGTGGCCAATTTTGAGCGTCCCAGAATGAACGCCAACTCACTCTTGGCCAGTCCCACTGGTCTCAGTCCTTACTTGAGGTTCGGCTGCCTCTCATGTCGACTCTTCTACTTCAAACTCACTGACTTGTACAGGAAGGTAAAAACTTGTATTTACACCGCACAGCGATAAAATCGAATTTGACACTTGAGTCTCAAGTCATTTCTGAAGTCACACTAATCCTGGTGCTCTTCCCCTCCTGCCTACATCCCTCAGGTAAAGAAAAATAGCTCGCCACCTCTCTCACTCTATGGACAGCTGCTGTGGCGCGAGTTCTTCTACACCGCCGCCACCAACAATCCACGCTTTGACAAAATGGAGGGCAACCCCATATGTGTGCAGATCCCATGGGACCGCAATCCAGAAGCACTGGCCAAGTGGGCCGAGGGCAGGACAGGCTTCCCCTGGATCGACGCCATCATGACCCAATTGAGGCAGGAGGGCTGGATCCACCACCTGGCGCGCCACGCTGTGGCCTGCTTTCTCACACGTGGAGACTTGTGGGTCAGCTGGGAGGAAGGCATGAAGGTACTGTGCCCTTAACACTTATCTTCTGCGTACTGTCTCTCTGTGGATGTCTCACTGAGACACAATTCTGATTATATGTCATAAATGTAAACTAAACTACTCTTTTTATTAATAATATTAATGCATTCATAACTTTTATTAATTATGATTATTGGAAGTAATAGCTCTTTTGTAAAGAGCAGTAGTTACAACGTCTACAAAAACTTTTTATTTTTTAGTAAAGAATTACATAATCAGTAGTACTTTTTTTCAGTTAGCCGAGTTTATCGCTACGTTTTGCTTCTTAGTGGAATAATTTAAACTAGCTTTTCATAGTCTTTTAATCCAGTTAGATCTATAAAACTATTTTAAATTAGAGCATGAATTCAACATTCATTTAGCAGAACAGGTTAAAACCTTTTTTTGAAGAAAGCATGTGGCCCATCAGAACTGATACATGTATTCAGCAGCATGTAAATCGCATCTTTTTTTAAAAAACTTTATAAAACATCAGATAGAACCCATATAGAAATTAACGAGGTGGTTCAAATCAAACCGGGACATTTGATGATGCAGAATAACAGAACACAATTACGTTAAAAACTGCTTTTATTTCTCAATATAATCCCTTCAGCAACCGTCATCACCAACAGACTAACATCACGTAACTTCACACTGCAATGGGGCACTAGACGAGGATGCCCACTCCCCCTCTCACTATTCACTGTTTTCTCCGAACCGATAGCACCATACATTCGCCAGAACACCAACATCAAAGGAATTCAAACACAACATAAACTCAGCCTTTACGCACATGATATATTACTGTATCTACAAGACTCTTTTATCCTCATTACAAGAAACAATTATCTCATTCTCTAATATATATTTCCGAATACTCAGTCAACTGGAATAAGTCTTCTATTCTTCCATTACACTCAAACAGCTGGGAGGTGACAGCTCATACACCATCAATCACTTTATGCTCCAGTCACATTACTTATTTAGGCATCAATATTTCCCATATGCTGTCAGAGCTGTTTGGACTCAACTTCACTTCCACTACTTAAAATGATAGACGATGATCTCCAACGCTGGATGAATTTACCACTGTCCATCTTATAATAATAATAATAATAATAATAATTATATGGTTAGATATTGAACAAACTATTTGTAACGACATTCAGATTTCAGACTTGACCTTCTGTAGCCAGATTATATATTTAAAGCAAAAGCTGATTAAGGATGTTGCTCTTCTGGCAGTTTATTATTTGACATCTACTTACAGCTTTATTAAACAGCCATAAAAAATATATAGTAATCAAATATAGTAAAAAGTAATCAATCTGTGTATCATATAACACTTGAGACGCTTCATTAGAACCTCTATTGTACTGTAGTTCAGCAAAGCAATGGATTAAAATTGTAACACACACACACACACACACACACACACACACACAAAACCACACACTCACCAGTACATTAAGCTAACTTTGACACACATATCATCTGTGTTCTTTATATATTTTAGGTCATTAATATCAAACAACTTTTTATAGTTAGTTCTAGTCTGTTGTGAAATAAATACTTTTTTTTTAAACCTTACAATGTAATCTGTTTACAGATTATTTACTGTTTTTTGCTTTCATTTTTTTTTTTTTTCGTAATTTCGTTTATATTTCTTAAAATGTATTATTTTTATCAGTTCCCTACTTCCCCCAAAAGGCTCAGCCTCTTCTTAATCTGTCTTGCCTGGTTAATTAAAGGTAAATAAAAAATAAATAAATAAATAAAAATCCATAAATTGAGGCGCTAATTATACGATATGAACCCTATCAAAATGTATATAAGTTAGGATTAGCCAGTTGCTATGTATGTAAGTAAACAATAATAATAAACAATAACAATAAACAATAATAATAAATAATAATAAACAAACTTAAATGGATGTTTTCCCAAATTAGAATTGATATTGAAATATTAAATAATGAATAGTATATACAGCTTCTTAATGGGAAATCTCGGTCAATGCCTATTACTTTACCACTTTCTCCTTTTATTTTCATTTCCATTCCATTTCCAGCTAACATATTTGAGTAGTAAATGAGAACACATTGCATCTTGTGCTGATCTGGAGAGTCGGAGCTGGAAATTCAAAAACACAATTGTAGTCCACTTCAAGCTTTATTTTCTTAGATTAGAAAGGAAAACATTGCATCTGTCATTGATTTGAGAAAAAAAAAAAGAAAAATACCAAATATAAATGCAAAAATGCAAAAGTCTGCAGTGCAGTTGCATTCTCTACACAGTAGATGTCTCTGCATTGCTGAAATACAACACTGATATGTTGGCAGGTGTTTGAGGAGCTGTTGCTGGATGCAGACTGGAGTGTGAATGCGGGCAGCTGGATGTGGCTCTCCTGCAGCTCCTTCTTCCAGCAGTTCTTCCACTGCTACTGCCCAGTGGGTTTCGGCCGCCGCACCGACCCCAACGGGGACTACATACGGTGGGTTTGATAAATGTATATGTATGTATAATATATATGTATGTTCATAATGTTGTAGAAACATGAAGAAGAAATATTTTTAAGTATTAGTTTATTGACATAGGGCTCATATAAGCATTTTGTCATATAGACGGTATTTACCAGTCCTGAGAGGATTTCCTGCCAAGTACATCTATGACCCGTGGAACGCCCCAGAAAGTGTGCAAAAGTCGGCTAAGTGTGTGATCGGTGTGCACTACCCGAAGCCCATGGTGCACCATGCAGAAGCCAGTCGTCTCAACATAGAGCGCATGAAACAGATCTACCAGCAGCTGTCCTGTTACCGCGGCCTGGGTAAGTCTCATCTGTGTAGCCTGTGCAGCTTTGCATGCAGGTATATACAGAGTCAGACAAAAAATGTACACGCTTCAGGAAAAAAAAATAGAATGATGTATATTATATTAATATAATATTAACAATATTGTCATTATTATTATTATTGGCATATTATTGTTATTATTATCATCATAATATTATCATATTTATTAATATTCCATTAAATGTAATGTATAGCAATAAGTTTAGCATTAAAATATAAGTTTTTTTTTTCCTGAAGTGTGTATACAGGTAGTCCCAGAATTACGAACATTCGAGTTAGATACGAACGGACAACTACCTCCGAAAATACGAAAATAGTGTATTGTACAAGAAATAGACACTGCAGTGCACCCAATATCAATATTTACAATTATAAACAATATTTTCAGTGTGTAAGTGAATGAATAAAATGTAAGTCCAGTATATCGTATGTGTAAAACCGTTGTGAAGATAAAAAGACGTATGTGAAGAGTCCCTTACTGTTTCTTTCTGGATTTTTCTATATCTACTGATGTGTATACTGTTTCTGGTTATGAAATCACAGTTCCCCTGACTCTTTCTGTTGACTTCCAATGTGTCTGCTCACAGCAAAATGAGCTGCTTTAAGACTTTTTTTTTTTTTTTTTTTAAGTTACTTGGATAGATTAATTATGTACAGATTGTCAACAGGAATGCAAACTTCCGTGCTTGCTAATGAACCTGCTGACATACTTTGCTAACTTTTTTGCTAAAAAATTTTTTTTTTTTAAGGCAGAGGGATAAAAATGTTAAACTGCATAGGTTTCTTTCTTGTATAAGCTTTGAGTTCTGCTTGACCCATTTATAGTAAGATATTTTCAAGAAGAGATAATGCAACATTGCTAAACTATGACCTAATCAAGTCCTGACTGTTTTAGGACTGCTGGCGACGGTGCCGTCCAACCCTAACGGGAACGGGGAAAACTCCACAAGCATGATGGGAATTCCCGGTGCTGATGCTGCCCAGGACACTGCTGCATCCTCTGGTAGAGTTTATAATCTGAGGCTTATTTACAGTTCTTTTGCACGTTGCATTATATAAGACCACACGAAACCTAAAGCCGTGGTTACTTTTTAATCTTAATATTGTACATGGATATTATTCAGTGATGTCCATCACATATTTTTATTTTAACAGAATTTTCTTCCTTGCAGTGTGATCTTAATTAATGCCCTCAGTAGTCGTAAAGCTGCTGTTGCTTCTCCCGCTTATGTAGCATTTCTCAAAAAGGTGCATTTGACTCATGGATTTTTAAGGGGCAATAAACAGTCTTAAACTGTATCACCAGCCTTACTTGAAAAGAGTTTAAAGAAGGTTTTACGTTTACTTTAAACAAGTTAACAATGCTTTTAACTGTATATTATTAGTGTTACATTACAGAGTGCCCTCTATATAGTGAGCTCTTACTATAGAAATGATAATGTCGGGAGAAGTGATCTCAGCAAATTATCTGTTTTTGGTTAATTTTTTAGTCATAAAAATAAATAAAAAATGATTGGAACCTTTTTTAGTTGACTACACATGTATCTGTGTCTCAGACCAGTTCTTGGATTTCCTTTATTTTAGGATATCAAATGCCTGCTAACTCTCAGGGCGAGTGGCCCAGTGGCATGATGGTGTATTCTCAAGGAGACACACAACAACAAGGTACAGACATTCACACGTATACACAAACACATACAGTCGTAGCTCAGTGTTTAAGATAATCTGACCAGGAGGTCAGGCATTCAAACCCCACACACTAAGATGCCACTGCTGGGTCCTTTTACCCTGCACTGTTCAGGTTTAAGATGGGCGTTCAAGTCAAACTGGGACTTGTGATAAACTTTGTCGTGACACTAGCGTAAAACAGTTTGACATTTACATAAGACGTCAAGCACGTTACTGTGATGAGATTCTGGGTGAGGTGGCTCAGAGCCCACATATGAAGATTCAGCGAGTGAAACACCTAATCCTTAAAATCAACAGATAACTCGTCGCCAAGTTATGCATTCACAAACACCACATGCACGTTACAGGAACATGCCTGGGAGTTATTGGCACATCCGCACTCCAAGCCATTTCCACTTGTTGTGGCCATTGAAGCCTCAGGAGGCCATTGTTTCCTCCTGAAGAAGGCAGTCTAATAATGGCTCCGGCATACTGAGAAAACTTTCTACCTTAATGCAAGCATACTTGAAGAAAAATGACAGAGCAATAACTGTAGGTCTGAGTGAGCCGATGCCCAGTGTAGCCTCAGATTCCTGTTTTTGGTCTCCTGTTGTGGTCTTTTACTACTCATTCTCCTGTGTGTTCTCTTATTAATAAGACAGAACTGCACCTCACTGAATGGTTCTTTGTCTTTTCTTTCTAAACTCATTAGACTGCTGTGTGTGAGAATGCCAGGAGATCAGCCAGTTCTGAAATATTCAAACCAGATCATCTCTCACTAACAAACAATGAAACAATTAAAGTCTATAAGAAAGATTTTGACCTGTATCTGCATGTTTTCATGCATTGTGTTGCTGTGAAGTGTGACATGGCTGACAGGATAAATGTCTGAAAGTCAGTCAGGCTAGACCTATTGCAAACATGACAAAGCTGTTAATAAGGTATAGACAATATTGTTGTGATTTAACTTAAGGTTAAAAATGTTGTAATTCTGGCAATGACATTTTTTACCAGCTCTAACCAGTGTTGGGTGTAACGCGTTACAAAGTACCGCGTTAAAGTACTTGGATTACTTTTTTGATTTAACGAGTAATCTAACGCACTAGGTCGGCCATTTAAGTACTCAGTTATTTAGTTACTTTTTCAAAAATGTAATCCGTTATTCAGACAATTTATGCAATCGGTGAGCCAGACAGCAGTCATTCCCAATCCCTTATTGTGTGTGTGTGAGTGAGAAAGTCGTCCTACAAGTCCCGCCCCCGATAACCCGTTCCCTCTGTTATTCCTGCTGTTATACCCCTATCTCACCTATGCGGTTTGACTATGCGAGGACCGACGCGGAAACCTGATCACAGCGCCAAAACTCATGGTTAACAAATTATGGGCCAAACTTCGCTGAGTGATGATGGTAGAATAATTTTAAAAGTCTTGACTAAAACAACATGCATGAGGAATCACAAAGGAGTTTTCATTTTCTGCAATGGAAAAATACTCTAACTAGTTACTTTTATCAGAACTTAACACTGTAATGTAACTGATTACTATTTAATGACTGTAATTTTGTAATGTAATTAGTTACTTTAAAAAGTAACGTCCCCCAACACTGGCTCTAACACACTTGGTCAGTGTGGGAGTTTGGAGGTCACCACACTGTGCAGCACTCATTATATATACACATTACATAATTCCGATGCTTAATATCTGTAGGTTATTCAGGCAGCAGTAATGGGATGGCGTGCTACAGACAGGAAACGAAACAGACTCCTGGTCCTGTGCTACAGCAAGGTAATGACTTCCAGCCAGTACTTTTAGTTTAGCTGTTTTATTTTATCTGTTTTTCTTTCTACTATTTGTAATGTGAAGTAAAGAATTTAGTTACTATATTGTCTACTAGTTTTGTTTACATAAAAGATGTAGCCTGGATCGCTTGTTATCTGAGAACGCAACTAAAATGTCTGTGTGTCGTTCTCAGGTCGGGGACATCACTCTAGCAGTGTACAGACCTCTGGGAAACGTCACAGTGAGGAGACTGGTCATACCACAGGCACAAAGGTCCAGAGACAGCACAGTCCTCAAACAGGTTGGTTTTCTTTATTATTATTATCTTCACTGCCTGACGGAAAAACGTGACACACACAAACCAAAAACACACACTAAGAGTTCATTGTCACCTTTAGCTTTGATTACAGCACACAATGTGGTGGTCAGTTCATGTGTGAAAGTGATTTCTCCTGCTCCCTCTGGAATATGTCTCTGTCCGGGAAGAAAAACTCCATAGATGTGGTACCCTTGTCATTCAGTATATTCAGGTCATTCAGTTGCTGAGCCTAGACCTGACCAACTAAAGCAACCCCATCACCCCCTCACAATGCCCAACTCATCCTCCCTGAACTCAGCAGACCACATGACCTTTTTTCAAAAGTTCAAAATACAAGACTTTAAGTAGATTTAAGCGAATAGGTTCAAGCTGATCCTGGATCAGGTGTTAAATTTGACTTTCATAAGTTTGTAAATATGTCTTAACAGTTTGATGGTTAAAATCTTAACACCTCCTTAAAGGTTAAGATTTTGTTGTTCTTAAGATTATTACTAGTGATTTTTTTCCCTTCCATTTGGGCATTAAACAAATGAAAAGAAAACATGAAAACCACTTATTTTAGATGGTGATGATTATGGTTTTTATTATTGTGGTTATTATTATAGTTATAATTACTATTATATGCATGTCTCAATTCCTGCAACTCTTCACAAACAAAAAAATGTTTAATAAAGTAATTATATATCTGTGTGTTTTAACAGGTTCTCACATGTGACCATCGTGTCCTGGAAAAAAACTGTACACACACACACACACAGACACACACACACACTGATTAGTGTGTGTGTTAAAATAAGTAATTACACATTTATATCATATGTACATGTATGTATAAATAAATACATAAATAGATAAATATATACACAAATGTATAAATAATTAAGGGAGATCATGGTGTTTTTTTGTTGTTGTTTTTTTATTTTGTCAGGAGTGTGTAACCCAGTGTGGAAGGGTAAATTAAGCACTCCCTCATATTATCACTTGGACTCCATCCAAACTGACGCTGGCGCTCCAGCCAACTAAAGGAGGGGAGGGGAAACTATTCTCCCTGACAATGTTCTAATCTCAGCGAGTGTTAGGACTTCTCTTGGCACAAAGCTTTGCTGTACATAAAAATTTGTTTAATACAGACTGTATATTTGTTATTGTATGTGCTTTTTCTTTTATTCAGTCTTAGAAATATTTTTGATATAAATTATCATTGTGGATCAGCTGTATTCCTTTTTTTTTTTTTTTTTTTTTTAAGTATAACTGTTAAAAAAACGTTTGTAGATTGCATTTACTGTACACGATGAGGTACCTCTCAGTCTGTCTCTTCCATGGTCTCCTTGACCTGTTTCACATCACTGCTGTTGGCTCACATCTCATCTTTCCTCTTTTCCTTCTCTCAATAAACCTTTGTGAGCTGCAGCTTCTTATGTATGTAGCTGTCATTAATGTAATTCAAACAGGTTGTTATTCATCACATTGTGCTAATTCTTTACTTGTGCTCTTGTTTAATAAACACGATGTAAATACCAGTGGTCTCCTTTTGTTCAGAACACAAGTCTGGGCTTCGGGATTCCTTTTAGTCACCTTTCCTTTACGAAAATCTAGTATGCAAGGAATAAAATTGACCGAGTGCTCAGCTTTATGACAAGTATCAATAACGAAGTGGAGTGATCTGTTAAAAGCCAATTATTTTCTTGTAACAGTATTTTATTCTTTTAATTCTAGAGGGGTTTGGTACTTTATTATATTAAAATTATGACATCACAAGTTCTAAGTTTATAATTACGTTGCTGAACAATTTCATGTCAGTTTTTCCACAGTCCAACTTTAGTCTTCTTGTAGTAAAATTATCTATCAGAATACTCATGCACAATTCACATTATGAATTACACCAACATAAAAATAAAGAACTTTAAAAAAAAATTTTTAACACCACAAAGCATGATGTAGCAGGAGAAAGCCAGGTCTGCTCTTATAATGGATCATTTATTAGTATTAAAACCCCCACCTGTAAATGCTGGCATATTATTCCGTTACACTGTTCTTTAGAAATGCCTTTTTGTTAAGGTACATGATAATGAAGTGTCAAGTAGGAACACTGGAACTAGGGACTGGCTAATTTTGGCGCTTATCTGTTATCACAAGTGCTTCTATTGATAGCCACAGCTGTCCCTCACTTTTTGTGCCCTAACAGAGGCTGGATTTAAAAGCACCTACCACCTGCTACTTGGAAATGACACACAGGCATGGCGTGAGTCTGATGGGATTTCTCACGATAACAGGAAGCTATTTGGGGAGCGCAATAAAGCTATTGTATAGTCGCAGTGGCCATTTTATTGTAACAAAGCTACTGCTTCTCCGGATACTCGCTACTAAGCCACTGCCATGTCTGTATTACTGCTCGGCTGAGAATGATACACCAGTAATATTTGATCCTAGGGTGGTCCCTATCCATTGATTGACGTGACAAAGGTCAGGCTAAGAATTTGTGAATAACAACAGATGGTCTATAGTCAGCAAATGTACACCTATAAAGTGTCTCTATGAATGAAACGGTCAAGTGTATAAAAATATAAACATCATTGACCAAATATCAGGACCATATAACTGTGATACAGTTTATTAAACAAGAGCCAACATGATGCCTAAATGACCTAAAAGGCATAATGAAGCCATTATCTTAGAACAAATATAAACGTCTTTTTGGGGGAAATTGGACGTTTTTTTTTTTTTGTATGTCATGGTTGTATTTCCACGGGGCCATGGTAACCTGATTATAAAGAAGACCATCTAGCTATTTTTGACTTATGAGAGAAACTTTAGTAGAAAACCAGCTCCCAAATAACAGACCTGTTTGTCCCCATCCCAATCATTAGCTACTCCTGGTTCTTGAGTTTTTCCTGCCCACGTTTACACGTTTGCTTAACATTTACCCCTTAAACAAGGCATCCATCCTTCAACTACCCGAGAATATCCTGGGGTTGAATAAATGAACAAATGGAAAATCTATGTGCTCCTGATGTCATTGACTGAAGTACAAAAAATCCTTAAGGTTATGCAATTATTCTTGTAGTCTGTCCTTTTTTAGACTGCTGTCTCAGCTGGCAGGAATGTTGCATATTCCATGTTGTGTAAGGTGTTATGTAAGTAAACAATATGCATCATGAAACTGAAAGGAAGTCTATGCTGTTATTATTGAGCGAGGAATGTCTTGTTCTTGGAAGTTGCTAGAAGTTTTAGTGAATTCAAAATGGCATATTAGTAAATGACAATGTCTTTAGGTTCTACTGCTACTATTTTTTCCATTAACATTTTCACAGTAAAGGTTCTCATGAGACGACTATTAATCTGACTTGAATGTTTTTGAATTTGTTGTGGCAAATCCTATTAATACTTGAAGAACTACTTATGGCCACAGATAAGCTTGCAACTTCTCAAGAGAACCCATTATGAGACACAAATGTCTACATGCTTTGCGACTGAAAAAAGACTTGATAGGAAGCGCATACCAGAGGTCAGGGTCTGGGTATGGGTCCTAGAGACACTGAAAAAGGTCTAGAGAAGAAAATAGCTCTTGGTGCATCTGTCTAAAAAACTCCCTTCACAGTCCAAGGCTTGAGGGGTTTCACTTAGTAGAGGTCACATGATCCAAGAGGACTCTATAAATGAGCATGTTGTCCATGCACAAATGCTCACTCCCTTCAGTCTTCTTGTCTCCAGCTGGTGCAACTGGTGAGCTGAGGCTGTTCCTCAACCTTCTGTTCTCCTAAAGTCAGGGTACAGCGTAGCTACAATGTCTGATACTGAAGAGATTGTAGAGGAGTACGAGGAAGAAGAAGAGGAGGAGGAGGAAGCAGAGGAAGAGGTTGAGGAAGAGGAAGATGAAGAGTTGGCCCCTCAAATAGATGAGGAAAATGAAGCAGAGGAGGAAAATGAGGTAGAGGAAGAGGAGGAAGAAGAGGAAGAGGACTCCAAGCCTAAACCCAAGTTGTTTGTCCCCGCCATTGTCCCTCCCAAGCTTCCTGATGGCGAGAAGGTAGACTTTGATGACCTCCATCGTAAACGTGTCGAGAAGGACTTCAATGAGCTCCAGAGCCTTATCGAGGCACACTTTAGCAACAGGCAAAAAGAGGAAGATGAACTGGTAGCCCTGAAGACCCGCATCGAGCGGAGACGTGCGGATCGTGCAGAGCAGCAGCGCATTCGAACTGAGAAGGAGCGCGAGAGACAGGCTCGTTTGGCTGAGGAAAGGGCGCGGCGCGAGGAGGAGGCAGCTAAACTCCGGGCTGAGGAGGACGCCAAGAAGAAGAAACTCCTAGCCAATAAGGGCTATGGTGGCTACCTTCAGAAGGTGGAACAGAAGAGGGGCAAGAAACTGACAGAACGTGAAAAGAAGACAAAGGTGCTCATGGAGCGCCGTAAGCCACTCAACATCGACCACCTCAACCAGGAGAAACTGGCTGACAAGGCCCGAGAGCTCTGGCAGTGGCTGCAGCAGCTCCATGCTGAGAAGTTTGACCTGGGTGAGCAGCTGAAGAGGCAGAAGTATGACATCAATGTGCTGCGCAACCGCGTCAATGACCATCAGAGGTACAGCAAGACAACCAAGACATCCAGGAAGTCCTGGAAGTAGATAATGTGGATTAGGGAACATATGATGAGGTGGAATAGACTCTTGGTCACATCACAGCTTAACTTTATTGATTTAACTTGATTTTATCTTTGATTTACAGTGCATTATTTTGGTTTAAAAAAAAAAAAGACCAGCCAAGGTCATGTTGTTTGCCACCTCATGCTCAATCAAGAATGTTAAAACAGACAATCGAGGACATCCAGTGATAGACATCCAGTGTGTTAAAGATTACAGTTCTGTCTTACAGTTTTATTCTGTACCATTCATACAACTGAGGACAAAGGTTTGTATTCAGCTGTGGTGTATTTGAGGAACAGAAGGAAAATGCTGAACTATTAGGAAATGTATCTCCAATCAATCAATCAATCTATAGATAAATTAATTAATTAATACATCTGATTTACATATGTGAAATGTGGGTATATCACGTTACAAGCAACAAGAAAATAATTTTATCATTTATCAAGAAGAATGGGTGAAGATTTGACAAACGTCTGACTGACCCAAAACAGATGTCTCTAGAAGAATGTGTGGGTGGGCTGTCGGGGGAAGAGCTGTTCAAAGGAAATGTATAAAGTTGGAAGAGGGTTATAAAGCATGGGCTGACACAATATTAGAGCACAATAAAATCATATATAACAAAAGGAGACACAAATAGTTCAATAATTGCATCTTTTTCTTGGTGAAAATTTCCTTACATGTAACAAGGAATTTGATAAGCCAGACACACCTAGTGTCTAATTGCAATAAATGACATTTTTCTCCTGTCTTATTCATTTGTCCTAAGGGTATACAAACTTTTGCATTCAACCATATGAAAGGCTTTTCTTTTTTGAGGGAAAAAAAAAAATCTGTTTTGGTTTGTTTATTTTAAAAGTAAGTAATCATTGTAAGGTGCTATTTTTATGTGTTATCATCGACTGAATGTTTTCTTTATCTCATGGTGAAATGGAAGGCATGGGCCTGCGTGGACGTGGTGTTCTCTCAAACTCGACAGCACATATCAAACTGAATGTTAAAACAGACAATCGAGGACCACTATCAAAGATGATTTTAGCAACATTTAATAAAACATTTTATTCACTTTTAATTCAAATGTTTGCCTTTTTATTCAGAACACATGAATGATTCTCTTATAACTTTGAATGAATAATGTTTTTCTCTTTAGAATTGGAATCTACTGTAAGTTAGCTAGGACTGACTTTGAATTCAGGGACAAACTGATAATTATAATTTATATACTTTTCCATTATTTTTGATCAGCTGCTTTGACCATTGTTAAAATTACTATGTAAATTAAAAATATATTTATATCTTATATTACTTATTTACTTTCATAAAAAGCTAAAATAAATGCATAACCTTTAGTAAGGTGTGACAAATGATGACAAGATATGACAGCAGCACCACACTAACAAAGTAGTGGGAGAGGAATCCAGTCTATTAAACTTCTGCCCTTCTTCTCATGAGATCCAGGCTCTCGGTCAGGTTGGTTGTCATCTTGTTCTTTGGGGAATGTACAGGACATGTTGATGTGTATAACTGAAACTTTTTAAAATGTGAACATTTTAAACTGAAATTTAATATTGTACTCAATTTAGTTTAGTTTTTAACTGCATTTTTAAATGAAATACACTTTATGACTATTTAAATACGTTTTAAAAGTGTTACCTTATAACATAAAATCCTAAATTTGAGTAGGATTTTCTTAAGTACCACAAAAATAAAATACTAAGTGTGCTCACAGTACCACCTCAATTAAAATTGAAAACAGTATAATGTGTTTCTATAGGCTATTATAATTTTTGTAATTTACAATTTTATAATCTAGAAGTAGGATGAGTAAGAATGAAAGTCAGTATTCTTTCACTCCTGGACCAAATAAACAATTAAACAAACCTCAACTTCCTTGTAAACTAAACAAAACATTTAACCTATTTTGGCATCTGGCAGTGAATATATCCTTTGTCTTCACTGACGTCACTACAAATTACACAATTACCCACATCGCAATGCACTGCTAACTTTTTTTTTTTAGGTCAGACACCGTCTTCTATATCCTGGAGAAAAAAAAAGCCCTTAAAAAAGAAACCCATCAAGGCACCAAGATTAATATTTGATCAGATGCAAAAGAACAAAAGAATGGATAAGAACTGGAATGGCCATATTTTCATTGTTTTATAAAACACAAAAATTATGCATCACTACTTACGTACATTCATAAGAACACTTAAAGATTATATATATTTAAAAAATATATATTAAAGGGGCACACTCTGGTAAACTCAGCTCTAGCTAAAAAAAATGGGGGGGTAGAGCACCTCCCAGATATATACATGCCTTTAAAAGTTAATAAAACAGAAACAAGGCACATGAAACCCTTATAAAATTTCAAACATTTAACTTCATCCCACATGACAATTTACCTTCTGTATATGTGTCATCTAATTATGTTGTACTCTCATATCACAGTTTGATTAGTTAAACATTGCATACCATTTCATTGTATTATCATTAACTTCAAACTGAGTGAGGTATCAAAAATACTGAATTTCTCCCATTTCTCCTTATATTTTATGATTAACAGACATTTTCCATTACCATTACTTTTCTTCAGATTACATCTGAAAAAAAAAAAAAAGTTCAAATATTTAGATTTTACATTAGTTTTAAAGGCTAATTTTAACTGATGTGGTCCTGTGGACCCTTTCTTGAGATTGTTGGACCCTCCCCAAACAAAACAAACAAAACAGATGCTTTAAGTGACGCAAATTCAGTTTATTTATTTTAAAATATGGATTGTGAAAACAAACAAATTTAACTTCCTACTAAAATGACATGTTGATCCAGTGACAAATACTTCTGGACCTGAAGACATTCTCAAAATACCAAGTACCATGCTAATAGATCATTGATATTCATGACTTAAACTTAATATATTTCTCTGTCTTAAAAAAAAACAAAAAAAAACCAGAAAAAGTAGCTGCAATAAACACAAGAGGTCATAATCTAAATTAGGTTTAATATTAATAAAACTTTAAACCCAATTTGCCAACTGTAGCAACACTGGGCTGCAGCTAACATTAAGATTTGTATGTAATATGCAATGTCACATACGAATGAGAGTTTCTGTTCTTCAGACGCAAGAAATGTCTGTAAAGGCACTTGAGTATAGACCTTGTAAAAAGCACGTCAGTAACAGTTTATTGTGTAAACAATTCCAACTGTAATGTAAGGACTTAATGTTATTTCTGAATATAGGACCTATTGCTAATAATATTGGTGCAGATTATGAGGCCATACTGTAAGAAAGAAACTAAAATCCTTACAGCATGATCAGTAGAAAAACTACAGATCCCTGTTGTTGCTGCTCAGTAGTTTGGGGTAGGACGTTCCGATAGCACGTCCGTGTCGACAAACCACAACCTCCAGCACATACTCATCCACTTTGACCGCAGCGTTAGTGACGCGTTCGTTACTCTTCAGGAACACAATGGTGAAGAGCGCCACTTCAAATTCAGGGCTGGCGCCAATAAATGAGCTACCCATTGGCTTCACCAGGCCTTTCCAGCTGAACTGCAGGTTAATGACGTGATCGTTGGCATCCGGCTGCGAGAATGAAACACGTGAGACTCAAACAGATGAGACACTGAATAAAACTGAATAATATGGATAGCTTTAATGAGGTGTCTTACTTGAATAGTTGCATAGTTACATACTGCTGCATTTTACATTACAATAATAATTACTGATCATTTTAATCTATAAACTGTCTTAAAAACATGATTTATAACCATGAAATGCATATACAGGGTGGGCCATTTATATGGATACACCTTAATAAAATGGGAATGGTTGGTGATATTAACTTCCTGTTTGTG
>JAOVVA010000016.1:11561201-11584219 GCA_028565275.1 Leiocassis micropogon
ATAAAATGTGTTCAATGTGCTGCCCATTGTGTTGGATTGTCAATGCAACCCTCTTCTCCCACTCTTCACACACTGATTCAACACCGCAGGAGATATAACATATAAATGGCCCACCCTGTATTATTTATATTATATATATTTTGAATTATTACCCAAAAAGAACTTGTATGCAGTCTAAATTTCATTTTAGGTAATGAGCCACATGACATTTAGTTCAAAGTCAAGTTGGCCAGAATAAAATTTCAGTGTACTAACAAGCATTAACATCTAAAATCTTAAAAGGTCTGAAAATGGCTTGACCTCAAATGTTTAACTTGCTAATAAATAATGACATTAGGAGCAAGTTTATGGGCTTTTAATTTATTGCCCTATTTGTTTCCTCAGTAGCCTTACAAAGACTAGCTTAGTGTTTCAATCTTTCCAAATCAGTTACAGTCAAGATTGTAGAGGGATCTTAAATCCATTTAGTAGTTTGTCAGGTTTGTCACTGCTGCTTTAAACCAAAATTACTATGTGTGATTGCACAATTAGAAGACTATGTTAGTGTCCAACATACCATGTCTTTATCCCTGGCTTTATAGCCCTTGTAATCTACAAAGTTCAGCTTCTCCTGCAGGTAAAACTGAACCCAGTTATGGAGGCCCATGATCTCTTTTCCATACTTGGTCTCACCCACAAACACATGTTCAAATCCACACGAGTCTGCACTGTATTGGGGACAAAGACACTTTTGACACCCATGACGTATAACAAATTTTAAACAGAGTTACATATTTATTATTATAGTGAAAGTTTTAGCATTAAGCCATTAACTAGAACCTGGCCTGCATTTCAAAGGAATTGAAACATTGACCTTGTTTGGAACATTTCCAAAATAAAATTAGTTAATCTATTGGTTTTATAAGATTTTATATAAATCTTACAAATATTTAACCTCTCAATCTTTGATTATTGCTTTAATGGGAATATTGTATAGGAAAACCTTAAAAAAAAAAAACACAATGCTGCCACCACCTAGTGGCAGAGAAGTTAAACGCTATATTAAGTTTAGTTAGAGAGGGTCCAATAAGGAGATTTATGAATAAAGTTCTGGCAATTTCCACATCACATAAATATTGTAGTTTACAGTAGTAAACCTGTATTTCCACAACTGTTATAAATTTATTTTCAAAATTATTTGTATGCACTACATGCTTGTGGCTGTGACTTGTAGCATATTCTGCCATCTAGTGGATGCTCAGCTCAATAACTTAAGGGACTCCTAATGGTGATAGATGGGTGCAAATAAGTGGTATAAGGCAAATAAATTGGGGCTACATTGATAATACTAATACTTTGTATAATAGAACTGTTTTTTTTTTTGTACTCACCCTCCACTTTTGTCTCTGTTATAGAGCTTGAACCAGATGTCGAAGAGCTGCTTTTTAAACTGAGCTATGTCAGATGCGGCCTGTCCTTTACTGACTAAATATTTATGTGCACGCTGAAAGATAAACAGCTCAAATCAGTCACTAGGACAAAAACAGGCTTCTTCAGAGCATAAAAGTAGCTCATATCAATAAATTGTGTTTAAACTGCTGGAAGTGTACCTTCATGACCTGGGTCTGTAGGATGGCATTGAGGAAGACATCGTTCTCCTCCAACTCCTCGCTAGTCACCTTCTCTGCCACTCCTGTGGACATCTCATAGTTGTCCAGGAGTTTTATGAAACCTGAAGAGAAAAAGTTAGACAGTTATTTAAAACAATTCTTTTCTCACCACTCACCAAAATCACCACTTTAAACAACTGTGCTCTATCTTTTGATCTATTTTAATATTTTCATCCATCATGACAAACAACTTAGCGATGTGGTTTCATAACTTCTGTATGGAGAAACATTCACACATAATAAACAACACACATTTTGTATGCCTAACTGGTATTGTTCAAGACAACCTTTTATAAGGCTTAATCCCAATTATCTGATCTAATTAGGGAAATGAAGCATGTCATAGCTACTATAATGGTATTTTATATATTAAATGTAATGAGCATATATATTGAGCAGGGAGCTATTTTAGTTTACTGCCCTGATAAAAGCATCTGCGTAAGTAAATGTAAGGTATGGAAACACCAATGGAAAGGACTGTGTAACGCTACAGTTATAAACTACTAATGCCATACTTACTAGCATATGTGGCGATGCTGTTGAGTTTATCCTCGTTGACATATGTGAACAGATGAGCGCTGGCTTTGTCTCTAGCATTGTTACTGCCCTGGGCCACGTAATCAGCCTTCCCCTAAAAAAACACAAGGAAAAAAAACAAAACAGATCTCAGTAAACAATTCACTTTACATTCAAATTAATAATCGGAAACATGTGCAAACTGATTAATTAAAAAATTTAGATATGTGTTTACTTACAGCTACAGTAACTGAAAAATGTTAAATTTGATTTATAGCTTGTGTTAAGCTTTACAGTTAAGCTTTCATGAGTACAAATTACTAAACTGGCCAAATAGTATATGCCAAGATTGTAATTATAGATATAAAAAATAAATCAAATGTTTAAGCTATTCTGTTTCATGATTATGATTTACCTGAACTATAAAACAGGTTTGTTTTAAACCTAAGATTCACCTGCAGATTGATGGTGTAGTCTTTCCCAGGCTTCATGCGGTTCACATCTAACTTCCACAATTCATTCAGGATGGCTGAAAGTTCCTCATCTACAGCAGGACTGCAACCAATCAAAACAGATACAAACCTGAACTAGTATTTTACCTATGCATCCACTCTACTGAATATTTAATATTTAAGTAATGTTTTTCATCACAGGCACTGTTTCAGGCAGGGCTCTTCAAATCCAATCCTGAAGGGCTAGTGTCTTCCACAGTTTGTCATTCACCAACACAAACACACCAACTGAATCTAGTAATTAACAGATTAGTTGAATTAGCTGTGTTTAAGCAGAATAATCACCAAATTCTGTTGGACACGACCTCTCCATGACTGGGTTTGAAGAGCCCTGACCTAGGGTGTGTAATCATTTGCAGTTTCGTGGTCTCTCTTTAATTAACTGAAGAATAAAAGATAAATGAACACAGCACTTCACCAGAACAGTAACTGAATAGCACAATTCCTGTATTACATTCTAGGAAACATGACTATAAAGTGCTGCTTTTCCAGTTTGTCCAGTGTTCTTACACATGCAAAACATGGTGTGTTCTGGAAAAACGACCAACAATGGGGATTGTCATGCAAAGATATTACCAACCCAATGATGATAATTTTCTAATAACAGCACATCCCAAAATATTTAATCCTTATATACAAATACTGGCTAAGCTAATAATTTTTAATGTAGTAAAGTAATCTTGATATTTCATTCAAGTACAGTAGTTTCTGGGGTGGTTCTCAAAGTGTGGTGTACATAGACTCCACCCTAGTTGCTCTTTGAATAACAGTTTAAGTGTTTCCCAACACATCTTTAGCATTTGTAGATTACACCATTGTGTAGCCTGCTATTAAAAAAAATCTTTTAAATACAACTTTCAAAATATACCAGGGCATTTAGGTCTACAAGTCTGATAGTCATGATTGGCTCACCAAATATAAAGTTACTGATGTCTGTGTTTATTTAAAAAACCTTTTACATAAGCATCTCTTCATTTGTGAGAGCCCCCTGATACTAGTCAAGGAATGGGAAATTTTTGCTCTTTAGTAGAACATACGTAAGCTATTCTATTGGTTTTGTACCTTTATAACCTACATGAAATAATAAGGCAATGGGATTTGTGGCATATTTTGCCTTCCAGTAAATAAAAGTTTTAAATTTATGACACATTCTCAGATATTAATTATATTTGTGCACTGCTGTACACTGCTTAGTATAGTTATTTCTAAAGCTATAAATAGTAAATAAATACACAATGCTACATAATAAACAAAACATTTCAAACAGCAGATCCCAATAACCACCACACAGTCGAGATCAGTGATCGGATCTCGGTATTGGCGGAATACAAAAACCCTGATCTTAGCAGCCTTAAAATGTGACGATTCATGTAATGTCAACATTGATTTTTTTTTTTATATTTAGGTTTGCAGTTGAGGTGGTAAGATGTTGCTTTTATTCTATAATCCTACAGGATGCACATTCTAACTTATTCACTCATTGGTATTCACACATGTGGTAGAAGTGAATTATTTGCCAAATTTGTTTGAAATTGTAACCAAATCTGTATCAGATCTGATATTTATAAAATTCTAATACTAAGAGAATAGTAGTACGAATTGAATTGGCTCATAATATCGTGGTCCCTGGTAAATCCCATCCCTATTGCTTAGTACAGTCTTAGTACAGTACCATGGTGACTGAGCATCAGCTTATTATTCAAAACAGTTGGTGATGTGTATGTCTTCATATGCTTTGTTCGGGTCAAATATGACCATTTGAAATATAATTCATTTGCTTTTTATGCTATTCCCCCTTATACCCATCACTACCACCACCATTACAAAAATACAAATAGGTCTAGATACCGGCCTAGCACAGTGGCTCAGTGGTTATCACTGTTGATGGTTTGATAAATTCGGTGTGAAAGAACTTGACTGGCCCGAACATAGATCCCTGACCTCAACCCCATAGAGCATCTTTTGGATGAACTGGAACGGAGATTGCGGGCCATGCCTTATCGTCCAACATCACTGACGGACCTCATAAATGCTCTACAAAATGAATGGGCAAGAATTCCCACAGAAACACTCAAACATCTTGTAGACAGCCTTCCAAGAATAGTGAAAGCTGTTATAGCTGCAAAAGAATGACTGAAGTACATGTATTTGGATACAAGGTCATTACAGGTTTGGCCAAATACCTTTGTCCATAGTGTATGCATTCAAATAGTATACATTTGCTTTTTTTTTTTTTTTTTCAAAGACATTTACTTTTAGGCATTTGGCGAATGATGCTGTTATCCAGAGCGCCTTACAGAAAGTGCTTCGAGCTTTCTCTCATTCGATAGACATGTTTGTGCCCAGCCCCAATTTTGCGACACTTCGCTTTCATTTCAGGCACCTGCTAAATATTACCTTGAGGCACAATTAGTCAGTCTGTCTACTTTTGAAACTAGTCTGACTAGTGCGTGTCAAAATATTTCCAATTATACAAAACAGTTATTCGTCATATTTTGCTAAAAGATAAAAATAAACGTAGCTTTAGGACTTTTTTCACTCGCTCAGTGCTTGTCACGCGACAACCCACAGCTTCAAGACAAAAATACAAACAACCCTGCAAGCTCATCTCCCGGATGTTCGTTCCAAAACTCGTACAATAACTTAAATAAAACCCACTCATTCACCATTAAGCATTAAAACAGTTAATAAATCTTTTGATAGCTTTAGCTAAATGTTTTATTACCTCAAACCACCTGTTCGACATGTTTTCTACCGCGATTTTAACTTTGTTAAACTTGATTTAAAACAAAAAGCACAGTCGAACTAAATACACACTGTTGTATTTCATATATAAGCACCCGTTTATGGATTTAATTAAATTTTTTATGAAAATAAAGCTTGTATTTGCACCTGGTATGGATTTACTTTAATTACATTTAATTATACTTTTTAAATGAAACAAACAAAACTATTAGAATTTATTTGCCTATCTGTTCTGTGTTTCAACCTACCACATAAAAGTGTTATATAATAAATTATTTAAACAAATAAATGTATTATTAATCTTACCGTTTGGCCATTATTGCCGACCGATGCGTTATTTGTTCCCAACCCACTGACTTTATTCAGGAAGTTAGTCGACCTGTCCATCAATTTTACTAACTACAAAATCTGGCCAATAGGAAACAAAAAAAAAAAGACTTGCCCGCCCATATTTGCCGTTGGTAACACGTGATTGGCTTAGAGTCTAAAAAAAAGAACGATGTAATAGGTGTGGCTAATCCAACTAACCCGAAAAAACAGACGAGAATGCAGCTCGAAACATTATAGTCTCGAGAATTTAACACGGTGTTAATATTGATATCAACGACGTCGAGTACGAGGCATAATATTGTGTTATATTATTAATTTCTCGACAGGCCGGTGAAAAGCGCAGCAGGCAGGTGCAGAGCGCGCGCGCGCTGCACGAGCGTCTACAGTCCTCAGCAGTGTGTTCACTAGGACTAACGAGTAACATTGCACTGGTGTCACAATACCGAAACCCATACTTTAAAACATTATAAAAATGTTTTGTGATTTTTATTTCTAGAGTGAAATCTTTGCAAACATAGGCGCCAGAATTTGTTGTTGAAAGCATTGGCATCAGTATGAAATCTACAAAAGATCAGACCTCTCTGTTTTGTTTGCATTTTAATGAGAGCAATAAAAAACAAGTTCAATAATGTGCAAGTAGTAGCAGAAGGATTGACATGAAATTATATCAACAGATACATTGTCGAGGCAGCATGGTCGCCTCGCACCTCCAAGGACGGGGTTCAATTCCTGCCTTGTGTCTGTGTTCGTGAAGGTTGTGATCTCCCTGTGCTTGGTTGGTTTCCTCCAGGTCCTCCGGCTTCCTCCCAAAGTCCAAATACATGAAAATTAGGCATTCTCAAATTGCCCATAGGGAGTGTGTGTCCAGCAATGGATTGTCACCTTGTCCAGGAATGAATGAATGACAACATACATTGATGAAGATACAGGTACATGTTACACAGCTAATGTAACTAAACCTTGTTTGCCCAGATAGGATCTTAAAATAAATATATAAAAGTAATTAAAAAGATGTTTCTGGCATCCTAAACTTAAGAACTGTCTTTAAACAATGCTTAAAGACATACTCCTACAACATATGGAATCATATCAGAAATTTGACACTTAGTTGAACAGTTGTGTTTTTCTGCAACACAATTGAGCTCCATCACTAACTATCTATTATTACTGGTTAATACTGTGGCCGTCAGCTCTCAGTTCTGTCAACTGCCTTACGGAAGCACCAATAATGGTAAATGGATACCGTGTAATGTAATTACGTAAGCGATAGTGCTGCAGAACTTACTAGCATAAGTCGCACTGCTTTTACATTTACATCACTTGGAAGACTTATCTAAAGTGACTTACTTTTTTTTAAATCTCTGTACACATCAGAGCAGTTTAGGGATAAAGGCCTTGCTCAAGGGTCCCACAGTGGCAACTTGAGGGCCTTAACCACTGAGCTACCACTGAATTTATCTTCATTGATATAAAGGAATAGAGGAGTGGTGACTTTGTTTCTGCCAGTGTTCCAACCACATACCACATAATCAGCCTCACCGTGAGAAAATACAGAATAACACATTTCTCAATAAACATTAGCAAGCATTTAATATGGGTGAGTTAATTACTATGAGTAGTAAAATGGTCAAGTGTACGTCAAGGTCATAATAGTAAAAAATATATTTAAAAAGCTTGCATACCCTTTCTGAATATAATTGAAATATTTTGTAATAATTTCTAAGCACACTTTAATTAGAAAATACATAAAAAGGTGCTAACTTTAGCAGTTAAGTGTACATGAATTGGTAGTATGAGGAGGTTTACACATCCAGATCATACTGTTTTTAACCAAACCCACACCTGCAGATAAATAGTGTATTTTTTTCCTGGCTTCATGCGGTTAACATCCAGCTTCTACAACTCATTCAGGATGGCTGAAAGCTCCTGATATACAGTACAACATGACTGCAACCAAATATGAAATTTTAACTATGTATATAAAATAGCAGCATACATTTTTTAAGCAAATGGTGTTTTTAAACTCTTGATATAGGATTAGTGGTTTATTGATTTCCTTGTGAATACTTTCTAATAAAAGTATATCCTGGCAGTAATTTGCCAGCCCTAATAATTTCATGTGATAAAGGAAGACATGTATGTTTTGTCTATTTCCAGCTGTAGGTAATTCTGGGAAATGCCTGCAAAACATGTTCATGTTTTCACTTGCAATTTTACATCTTTAACATTTTTCCCTCTCCAAGCCCCCCTTATTTAACTTGCCCTAATCACTCACTCATACTCTGTACAGAGTCGTGGGAGGCCTGGAGCCTTTACCAGTGGACCCAGGGCACTATAGGGTACACCCTGGACAGGGTGACAGGGTGGAAATTTTGGAAAATCTCATTAACCTACTCAACATGTCTTTGGACGGTGATAGGAAACCAGAGTACCTGGAGGAAACTCACTAAGCACCAGGAGAACATGCAAACTATTGCAGCCATGCAGACCTGATGGTGGGACTCAAACCTAAAGTGCCTAAATCAATGAGAACAAAATGTCATGTTGTAGCTTGTCATGTAAATAAATTTCAGTTCCACTTCAAAGACTCCACTTCTTAAGAAAAATGTTAAATGATAATAATAATAATAATAATAATAATAATAATTAAAAAACTTTATTAATCCCAGAGGGAAATTACTTTGTCTTGGTTACAGTTGCTTACCCTTGTTTTAAAAGAGTAATAAATTATTAAGAGGGGAGGTGTAAATAAAATAAAGTAAAAAATACTTAAAAACAGTAAATACTGCATTGTTTTTTATATTCTACATCTTCTTCTTCTTATTATTATTATTATATGTAACGGTTGCACTATAATACTACTACTACTAATAATACTACTACTACTACTACTACTACTAATAATAATAATACTAATAATAATACTACTAATAATAATATGTATACATTATTATACCTTTACCATTATATAACTGTTTTCTATTAGTATTCAACTGGATTTATATTACGCATATGTTTAAACTGCAGTTTTCTATTCTGCCCTCCCCCTATGCAAAACTTTTTTTTACTGTACAAAATGCCCAATCGCAGTTAAGAAAATAAGATATGCCCGCCCATGTAAGGCGTTGGTAGTACTTGATTGGCTCTAAATCTCGACCAAGCTGTGGTGGGCGTGGCTTATCAGAAGAAGCCGGAAATACAGTTGAGGGTGGAGTAGGAGACGGCTGTCTGACTTGCTAGTTGCATTGTAATAGTTCATTAGTCAGTCTGAAGAGTTATTCTAACGTTAATATCAATATCCTACATATCGACAAGAAGACAAGATGCTGTCTTACATTATTGGTGTATGTATTATCTTACTTGATTTAACGTTTGTTAGCTTGGATAGCTTGTTAGCCTTTTTTCACTTCGCTTGTTGTAAACATTTTGCATGCGCTTATGTAAATTATGTTATTTCTGTTAAAATTACCTTTTTCACTATGTAATTAAACAACAGACATGGATTAGATGGATTGTTTACCGCACAGAGTGTAAAAATTATGTAGACTGAGTGTGATGTGCAGAAAGTTGGGGGCCATGTTGATGAGTTTGCTGTTTGCAGCCTTGCTCTCGCGCGCATTGCTCTGGGATTATGCAGACAGCTGGATTAGGGTTGCAGGCCTTAGTGCAGCTGTTTTGCAGCACTTAACTCTGCCTAATTTCATATCTACAGCTCATTCGTGGCGGCTTTGATAGCCTCTTTGAACTGATCATGAGAATGCTGGGTTTCAAGAGAAGACCTGCCATAACCCTGGAGGACCCCAATGAGAAATATCCCTTGCGCCTCATAGATAAAGAGGTCAGTATTAAATCCTGTTGTTAAGCAGTGTGTGATATCAGTAAGACCAACTGACTCTTGTTTTATTTTTAGATTATAAGTCATGACACCAGAAAGTTTCGTTTTGCCCTGAAGGCTCCAGATCATGTTTTGGGGCTTCCTGTTGGTAAGTTTAATATATTTTCATTAATATAATTTATGAAATTAGCACGGTTTCAGCACCTCTAGAGTCTGGGTTCGATTCCCACTTCGAGTCTGTGTGCACGGTTCCCCCGTGCATGGTTGGTTTCCTCTGGGTACTGTGGTTTCCTCCCACACTCTAAAAACCTGCAGTTGAGACTAGTTGGCATTCCCAAATTGCCCGTCGTGCATCAATGAGCATGTGAGTGTTTGTGTGCCCCACAATGGATTGGCACCACATACAGGATGTACCCACCCTCATGCCCCAAATCTCCTGGGATAGGCTAAAGGCCCCCCATGACCCTGTATACAGAATAAAGCGATAGATGATGAGTGAGTGATCTCAATGTGTTTGTATCTTAGTAACGAAGCTAACTTGGTTAACTTCTGTTTAATACTTTTAATAATAACGCTTTTAATGCTAGAAAAATTATCACAATATTACCTTGCATTAATCCAGATGTAGATTTACGTGTCCAGGTTTAAATATCCACCCAATGAATGAGATTTCCTGGCCATGTTTGAGAAATACAATCTTTTAAGGTATCCGTACCTGGGTGATCCAACATCTGTCTAGTTTCAGTCAAAATAATGGCTTCATGGGATTAAATACATCAGGTGATCATATGAGAGAAGTAATCCTTATCTAACTGTTTTCTACTGTTTGTCTCCTTTTATATTTGCAGGTCAACACATATACCTGTCTGCTAGAATAGACGGCAACCTGGTAGTGAGACCCTACACTCCGGTGTCAAGTGATGACGATAAAGGTTTTGTGGACCTGGTGGTCAAGGTGTGTTTGATTAAAATGTGCATTTTTATATCTGCATTTTTACCAGCCCTGCTGGTTAGTAAACCATTACTAAATTCTAAATCTGATTACTAAAGCTGATATTAATAAAAATATTTTGCGATTGTGGGTGTTATGGCATGAACTCAGGGAGGCTGATTTTGAGGTGATGGAGTGTGCAAAAAAATTCATATATAAAATATATAATACAGTCGACCCCCCCGCTAAGTCGCGGTTCAGAGTTCGCGGCAGATTTTTCCATAGAACCTAACTAATAATTGTTTGTGGGAACCACAGATATCCTCCGTACTGTTTTATAGCTTTTTTTATGGTGATATATAATTTTTCATATGTTTTAACACTAAACTATTACTAAAACAATATAATTTACAAATATTGTAACATATATCGTAACATAAATTCAGCTAAATTTCCATATAAAATATAATGCTGTATAATTGTTTTTAGTACTGTAGAGAGAACACAAAGCAACTGGAGAGGAAAATACGGCTTGGGATGGTGAATTATGACTGTATTTACCCTACAGTACTTATACCATAGACGACGACAGCACTTACCAAAGAAAACGCGCTTGCATAAATTACTGTAAATTTAGGGGTAACATCGGTATTTTACTTTCAAACACTGCAGGAGACACAGCAGTACAGTACTGTACAGTATACGGGTTTACCTTTACATTCTATTTATTTATTTATTTTAAGGGTAATGTATTAAGCTAAGTTTAAAATGAAGTTAAAGTGTTTTGGGAGTGTATTTAATTAAAATCAATTCAATTTTATTTATATAGTGCTTTTAACAATGGTCATTTCTATTTAGAGTTTAAACTATAAAAATAGGCAATTATAGGCATTTTTGACCACATCCAAAATTCATGATTTTTCACATTTCATGTTTGCTTTAAGAACGTAACCCCTGTCAATTTCAAGGGTCGACTGTATAGTAATATCTGATTTTTACACTGATCAGCCATAACATTAAAACACATTAATCCCAATATTGTGAAGATTTCCTTTGTGCCACCAAAACAGCCCTTACCCCTCAAGGCATGACTCTGCAAGACCACTGAAGGTGTGCTGTAGTGTCTGGCACCAAGACATTAGCATCAGATTCTTTAAGTGCTGCAAGTTGTAAGGTGGGGATCAGACTTGTTAGTCTAACACATCCCATGGATGCTTGATCAGATTGAGATCTAGCAGTTTGAAGGCCAGATCAACAACCTTGAACTCTGCCAGCAAGCTTGTGTTCAGGTGCCTTTCTATCTCAGCTAACAGCAATAACTTTTTTCAGTATTTTGTGCTACATTGGCTTTTCTGTGGGATCGGACCTGACAGGTTGGTCTTTGGTCCCCACTGGCATAAATGAGCCTTGTGTGTTTGTACACATGATCTTGTTACCAGTTTCCTAGTATATAATCATAATCAGTGTTAATGTTATCACTGATCAGTGTATATGATGGTGGTTTATTTAAAAGAAAAAGAAGGAAAAAAAAGCATGCCTAAAAGAGCATCTGGTGAGACGACAGAAGTATATCACGCTTGGCATCTTGTGGACAATACAGAAATAAGCAACTAGTAAAGTTGCGCAAATAGGAGGTCCTTTCATATGGCCACAAAGATGCGGTCAGATTTGCAGTTGAAATAAAGACTTAAAAAGACAATATTTATATGTTTTAAAATACTACAATGTACTGTATGTGGTTTTTTTTATTTTTATTTTTTAGATATACTACAAAAATACTAATCCAAAGTTTCCTGAAGGTGGAAAGATGTCTCAGTACCTGGACAGCCTTCGCATCGGTGATGTGATCGACTTCAGAGGGCCGAGCGGTCTGCTGATTTACAAAGGCCAAGGTGTGCAGTTAATCTCAGCAGCGCAGTCCTAGCTCTGAACTAGTACAATGTGTATTATAGAATCAGGATTAGATCGTTGTTAAATATAGTAGTAAAGATTTTACCAGGTGTGTATCCACCGGTAAATGATTACTAAATGATTCACACTTTAGGAGTGTTTGAAATCAAACCTGAGAAGAAAGCACCTGCAGACACCCTGACCGTGAAAAAACTGGGAATGATCGCTGGAGGAACAGGTACGCTTTTCATTCAATTTCTTGTTAATACAGAATTGGCTGTCATAATCTTTTAACCCATTTGTAGTTATATTTAGTGCCTGTGAAACAAGTTAGTTAAAGTTAACAGGTAGCTCCCTGAAAAGTTTCATGAACAGTTATAGAAATGCACAGCTTGACGTGCAAACTCATCTGTCCTGTGGACTCTTCTGTACATTTTATATAAATATCTCTTTACTGAAAGCTTCACCATATATCAGTATGACATTTTTAAAATCTATTCATCATCTGTCCTAGATTATGTGCAGCCTCAGCATATAAGTAACATGTTAGAAATGAGTACATTTAATAAAAACGTATACACAATATAAAATGAATGAATGAAGATTTTCTTATGCAAATTTCACATTCATGATTGGTTTTGTAATTGGATTATGCTTGTATCTTATTGTACAGGTATCACTCCCATGCTGCAGATCATTCGGGCAATAATGAAGGATCCAAAAGACAAGACAGTTTGCTCTTTGCTATTTGCTAATCAGGTAAAACAAAGTTTTTGACAGAATTACAATTTCCTATTAATCAAAAGACTGTAATTGATGCCTAAACAATTTGTTTCCCGGTCAAACAGACAGAAAAAGACATCTTACTGCGTACAGACCTGGAGGAAATCCAGGCCAATTACCCCGACCGCTTCAAACTCTGGTACACCCTTGACAAAGTCCCAGACGGTAAGGAGAGCCTGGTTTGTTTAGCGTATGTGGTTATAAAACTGCAAATACCAGCATAGAATAGAATGTTGTTGGAATGTTTTGTGACTCATTAGTTAGATATTTATAAAAGGGAGTAAAAAGTGAAGGATGCTGTTGAGGCTGCTACAGGGAGAAAGTCAGCAACTGGGAGGTGTGGTGATGCGTTACCCCCTCGAAGATTACTCTCTTGTAACACATCCAAAGTGTTTTATTGATCTTTTATTTTTACTATTTAAAAGAATGACGTGTCACTTTTAAAAAAATCCATTTTAAAGTTACTTTTATTGCTGCGGAATGTTCACAAGTTGGTTTCAGCTCTCACATACAGTATTGGGCAAAAGTCTTGAGTCATTTCTCATTTCTTCATATTTTGCTTCCCAAAGGTCAGACTAGCTTTTATTTTTTTATGTCTCCCTTGAGGAGTAGCTCTCCAACCAGGCTTCCTGAAGAACATTTTTTGACTCTCTTTTTTTTAATTTTATTCTCTTGTTCTTTTGTTTGTTAAGCCACACAGTGACGTGAATCATTGAAGCATTAAAAAACATCCAACTTAAGGCATGAATCAGTGAGAAACAGGTACAGAAGATGACCGATGATCAGGCCAGTGATTAGTATACGTGTCAGAGGAGGAGTGGAACTAATTACATTTACTTTCTTACTGTACTTAAGTACAGTTTTCACTTATATGTACTTACTTGATCTTTTAGTCCACTATATACTACAAAAATATGTTTTCTACTTCACTACATTCACCACGTTAAATAACCAGAGGGGTGTTTAGCATTTGAAGCGGTAATATCCCCACCTGCTTACTGCTGCATGATTTGCCTTCCCTCTGTGAAACGCTTAATCATGAAGCAGGTGTTTGTTTCAGTACTTTTGAAACTTAAGTATATTTAAAGGTAAATACTTTTCTACTATTTTTCCTCAAGTAGGAATGTAAATATAGGACTTCTGCTTGTAACTGAGGAATATTTTACCTGGGTCATCTCTACTTTAATTTGATTAAAGGATTTGTGTATTTTGCCCACCACTGATGATGGTGATGCTGAATGCTAAAAGGGGAAATGAGGTTGCTGCTGAGGTTATTACAATTAAAAAATTGGTTGTTGATGTATCTTTGGGCACTTTGCAGCCTGTCACAGTAAAACAATTGTTTCCATTTCTTTAATCTACAAAATTTTATTTAAAGAAATGAATGGTGGCTCAAGAATTTTGCACAGCATTATACTTCACCAGGATCTCTTTTTTCCCCCCTCTTTACACAACCTGTCCTACATCTGGTGAATGTTTTCCCTGCTCTGTTTACTTAATTACCAGCCCTGCCTGATTTGAAGTGGTAGTGTTAGAGCAGGGGAAACACTACAATGTGCAGGACAGGTTGTATTCCAGGACACGTGCTTTAGTCAATAAGACAAAACAATCCCAAACATTCAGCCTGTTATGTTACCAAGAAACCAGAACTCTTAAGTCTTTTGTTCTGTTTTGTTTTGCTCTCAGAGTGTGTTAAGGTTTTCCTTGTTAAATAGCTGTTTAATATTAAACGTAGGCTTTGTGGAATATCTGTTTTGTAAACCCATAAGTGACTGATACTATGGGATGATAAAATTGTTAAAAAGAGGATGTTAATATAACACTTGTTTAAACTGCAGCCAGGATTACTACCAGAGCTGCTGTTATACAAACAAAAAAAAGACCCTTTTTGAGTAACCAATCAGAATCAAGAATACAACAGAGGTGTGGAGTAAACAGAGTTAATTCGACTGGATGAATCATCAACCACTCAATTTTTTTTGTTCATGTGACAGACTGGGAGTACAGCCAGGGCTTCATCAGCGAGCAGATGGTGCGCAACCAGCTTCCTCCCCCTAGCGATGACACACTTATCCTCATGTGCGGTCCTCCACCCATGATCCAGTTTGCCTGCAATCCCAACCTGGACAAAGTTGGCCATTCTAATAGCAGGCGTTTCGTCTTCTAATAAATGCACTAATCCTGACACCTAGCCAAACGGCTCCGGTGCTGAAACAAAGTCCATCGTCATCATAGTGTCTCAAAGTACACGTTTGTTTTGATATGCAACGTATTAGCCCTTGCAATTGTGCTCATTTTGTTATTTGCACTTAAGTAGACTTTGAGTCATGTGCTGGTTTGTCACTTTTAATATATTCTTAAATGTTGAGGGATTGAGTTATTTTGGAAGATATTATGTGAAAACATTTGTTGAATGAGAACATATTTGTTAAATATGCCAATAATCAAAATGCAGCATTTTAGGAGAGAGTTTTTTTTTTACTTCGTCATGTGCGTGATATTTGGATTCTTTTTTTGGTAAAGTGCCTTAGTACCAATCACCTTACTTTGGAAAACAATACAGTAAATTGGCTTTAATGTGTTCATTGGTGGGATATTAAAATGCTTAAAGTGGCTTGGAAAGTCATCAAGATAAAAGAAAGTATTGCTAGCTTTAATCAAGTCAATATTCAGTAGCACACTTTCACATAAACGCTGCACCTGTATTGTTTAAGCTTTCAAACATCAGTAATTTGAATACTTTGCAGCAATCTACGCAATAATCCAGCTTAGCGCAAAAAATGTTTAAAGATGTCACCTACCGTAAGCAAGCTCATGTTCTATACAGTATATATCATATTACACTGCCTTGAGCTTGACAAATAAAGGATTGCATAAACTCAGGAGTTTCCTTCTTCGGTCTTTCAGTATCTGTTTGAGAGTCTACTGGGAAGGTTGAAGTAGCAACGTTTATCTGCAAAGTGCATTACATTAGACTGACTCTACAAAACCTTTTTTAAATTTTAGATTCTTCAGGATCAGTACAAAAGTTTGCATATAGAAACTTCACACCAACAAATCAAAACACAGTAAAGTAACAACAGAGAAACTATGACCATCTCTTCACCCATTCTTCATACCACTTATCCTACAGTATATAAGGATTGTGGGAGGCTTGGAGCCTATCCCACACGGGGCACGATTCAAGGTACACACTGGACGGAGTGCTAATTCATCACACACAAACACACACACACTACAGGTAATTTGGAATTGCTAATTAGCCTTCGGATTGTGAGAAAACTGAAATACCTGGAGGAAACCCACCAAGAACTAGGAGAACATACAAACTACGCACACAGACCCAAGGCAGGACTCAAACCCTTGACTCCAGGCCATCGTGCTAACCATTACTTCAAAAACATGGTCAGTTTATGTATAGGAAAATAGTAATAGTAAAACCACATGTTTTCAGTTCTTAACACTTATTGCTATTTTTTTAATAAATGCTTTTCTATTAGAGATTAAGAAGCTGCCAATATTAAAATGCTTCAATTGCTGGTCAATTATAAGGGTTTAAGCTGAAGTTCCAAAAGTTAATCTTCTTGTTAAACCATAGAAATACTAAATGTCTTGATCAACATTTTGAGACAAATGTTTATTTTGCTAAAAAATAATGCCACTGAAATAAGCATGAATACATGCATCAGGTATCTATGGGTCTTAAAAAAAATACAGAATTAGTGTAAAAAAAAGTGTTAATTCAACTTTATTGAATTTTATTGACTTTCAAAAAAAAAATAAAAAAATACACAACACATGGACATTTTTGCTTAGGGAATACCTATCCAGTGACGTGCAGACTAAATGCTTTAAATAAGTATATTACTACTCAATACTCCCAATGTACCTGTCTGGCACGAAGTCTAAATTCAATACAGACGATTATATGCGGGTGAGTATAAGGATGTAATCTACGTAAACCAACATTTTTTGAGTCATTTTTTGCAGTCTTTGGTAGGCTCTCTCATCAACACTGAAACACTATTAATGTTGCAGACAGTAAAAAGAATAAATAAAACATCCCACTGTCGTTGATTGCCTGACTCAAACACGATAACCTCATTAGTAATACCATCACAAAGCTAGAAATGTGTAAATGATCTTCACAGGTGGTGCTGTGGGAAGACATTTCGTGGTAAAAATCACAGTATTAGTTAGAGTCGTTTGGTTCTCCAGGGTCATCTGCTAACACAGGCTTGTGCCTCATGTGCTGGAGTCAGTGAACACGGCATCTGGAGAGTGAGACGGTATCTCCCTGAAGAGCTCGTCCTCTGTCAGCATGCTCTATACACACAACACAGGAAAGAAATCCCGTGGAATTCATTAGACGATTCTTATATGCAACGTAAAATATCTGACACGGGGGTGCAAACATATGTCTAATCGACAATTTATCTACAGAAAAAAGAATTTCACAAAGTTAAAAGTGGAATGTGTGTGCGAGATATTCACAAGACAAAACCGTAAAACCAACGTGTCGTATGTAAAGCAGTATTTGAAGATAGCTAAATTGCTAAACAAAATTTAACTAATATAAACAAAATTTACTAATATATTCTATCATAACACTATCTGACTATTTTTGCTATACTTTTGATAATAAAGGTGCAAAACGACTACTTGAATCCTTTCATGAATTTCTTTGTCAGTCGTTTATGTGAAGGGTATGCAAACTTTTGCACTCAACCACCCTGATCATTTAATATCAGCACTCTAGCTTGTTAATGAGTGTCTGAACTGGAAATCTTACAGTGAGGTTGTTGATCCCCTCTGAAAAGGCTCCGATCTGTTTCACGGTGCCTTCTGAGTCCTCTATCTACAGCACAAAGACATTTTTACGAATAAGGTACACGTAAACAATCACCAAACTGGACAACATTTAAATACATATGATGGAGCACCTGCTCTAGCTGGTCCAGGTTGTCCTCGCTGATCTGCTGTTCCCTTTGCAAGCTGTTATTCTGGGGCATCTGTATGTCCAGCGGGCACAGAAACTCTTCATTCTCCTCGTGTCGCTTCCGCCTTAATGTTCCGAAACCGCCGAAGGACAGACGTCTCGGCTGGACAGGACAGACGAAAGATTACATCAGGTCAAGTTTTACTTTTGTTAATGACAGTTCCCCCCCCCCGCCCACCCCAACATCAAACAAAAAGAAAGAAGGGCAAATGATGCAATTATTCCTTTAAGCACTTTGAAAAAAAAAATCAGTTTTAAATTAAGTAATCTGCATATATAATGACACAGTAAAGCTGGCATGCATGTACTTAGAAGATATTTGCGTAAAAAAAAATTGGGGGCACGTAAGATGAGTCATAGAATGCATCAAGATGTTTTTTGGAATTTTTCTCTGTCGGTCTCTTAATTTGTGCATGCATCCTGCAAAAACTACTGAACAAATTTGAATGTGGTGTATCGTGTGTATTTGGCCGAGCTTGAGGTAACATGCTGAAGCTGAAGAGATGCTGTACAGCAGTCAGAACAAATAATGTCATTATTGTTTAAGTATTCATTTCAATGGGGGTTTGGGGGAAAGAAGGATGAAAACCCAAAGTTGGAGCAGTATCAATTTGTCAAATAGGGCTAAAAGTTGAAGCAATGTACCAAAAAAAATTAAATAAATAAAAAAAAATGGTGTGATCGCTTGAGCTTATGAAGCTTTTGTTCACCTTCACTTTGGCTGTGGCGTTGAGCAGCGTGTAGTCAGGGTGCTCCAGACACTCCTGCTTGAGTCTCTCTGCTTCTGCACCAATCAGGAGGTGAAAGTGAGTGGCCAGGTGACGTCTCAGGAGAGTCTTATTAGGTGGGATGTTCAGGAGGATGGCCATTGTCTCAACGTTGAACCGAGGCTCCAGAACCTGAGATGACATAACAAAAAAGAAAAAAAAAATTTCTGCTATACATCTTTCCCATGTGAAGCTCATTTCGGCTCCATCGTCTTCTCTCCATACCATCAGTCCTCCGTGCACGCCGCTCCCTCTGAGGTTGGGTGCGTACTCTGCCAGGTCTACCGAGCGCAGCCATTCCATCACCCTGTGATTGGTCCACTGGCACACCTCTGCTGGTGTGATGTTATTCTAAGCACAGAACGTCAGAATTAAGACACATCCTGGCATATTTTGCTACATAAATGGAGCTGCATATTTGGAGGGATGATTAGAACCTCGTCAGATGGTCTGCGTCTGAGGCAGTTGGACTCAAAGTTGTTGATGCGCAGCACCTGGATTGCCCTCTTGATACTGAGATGGTGAAGCACGCTGCCCACCTTCAGACCCAGCAAATCATCCTAACACAGAGTAAATAAAACAAAATAAAAAATTCAAGTATACATATATAGAGTCAAATCCAAGTATTAATTATTACGAGACAATCAACACTGTTAAGTATATATGTGCTATTTTAAATCATATATAGCACAGGCCATGAAAATTCCTTAAGAGCTAAAACTTGTTTTAATAAACACCATCACCTGTGTAAAAAAATCTATTTAATAAGGGAGAAAATAAGACTGTAAGAGGTCTCAAAAATATGCATGCTTTATGAGCAGACTTAATAACTTACGAGTTACATGAAAGCCATGAAATACACAGAAGGTTTTAACCAAAATATTCATTAAAAGCATACAACGTTTTATTACAGACTTCAATTATTTTGGCAATCGTATTATTTATTTGTGTTTGGCATCCAAACAAAATTTTGTGAATCAAGGCTAAGTTACATACCACAGTCATGTAGTGAAGCATGCGTGCATCCACCCGGCCCTCGTCAAATTGGGCTTTGTATTGAGGCAAGCCGATGTCATCCAGCCATCCTTAACCAGACAGAAACAATCAGCCATCAGTGATCATCACCAAGAAAACCTTTTGCTCTTTTAGCTTTGCACTATTTTGAACTGTGTCTTGCATTAGTAGGGATTACTATCTCATCATAGTGATCATTGCTTTACATTGCGCTGACTTACGAGTAACCCAGTTAAAGTCCAGTTTGCTTTTAGCATCGTCCTCCTCTGTGCCCATAGCCTGAAGCGCCAGCTGAAGTTTCTTTCTGTGGAGAGGATGCCTGATGCCCAACTCCTACAACATGCACATTATTAACAGGAATTAATTACAGTACCCCCATCATTTTACTTATAGATTTAAAAATAATCTCTTCAATGTTCTGACCTTTTCAAGATCATTTTGTGAGGCATTTAGTAGCGTTTGTCCCGAACGGATCCACTGCTCACCCTGAGTCGCATACAAGCCTAAACCCTTCTCGTGCAGCCACTCACACACCTGCTCTGTTCCCCATGATGCAAATGGAGTGTCTAGCTCACTTCAGAGAAAGACATAAAGAGAGAAAAATTAGCAAAAAAATGTACTTATCCAAAATTGTTGGCACCACCCAAAAAAAATTACTGATCCTTCATGGCAAAAAAAAATAAAATAAAAAAAATAGCTGTTTACCGTTTCCCCTAGACAAAATATTTCTCCTATCGAAAATCCTGATTCATGAAATAGATCATGAAAAAAAATAAATAAATAATTCGGTGGAACCCATTATGCATCTTTTTGACATTGAGTGTATATGCACAAACAAATAATATGAGAAAAGCACCCCTACTTTCTGTGGTTTTTCCCATATTTGTATTGGCCAGGGATTAAACAAGCCAATTAAGGCAATTTTCCCCTATTGTGACCTCATATGAAAAGAACCCCAGCTTGTTGCTCAGCTCTACAGTTCTCTGGTTGGTTAAGGCTCAGCACTAACCCATTTGTATAGAGACTGAAACAGTACATTAGGTGAAGGATTGACATTCGGTAAAGGGAGTCTGGAGTTATGCACAATACATAATCTGAGGTGTAATTCATCTGGAGAGTTTAAAGAGACACTTTTGGTGGAGCTCGGAGACTCGGGTTAACCTGTTAAATAAACAGTAAAATATGGGACCTTCAATAGCATAATCATTGTCTGTAATGATGGTTAGGAGATACGGCCTACTGATAGCAGAATATTGATATAATAAAATCATATTGATAACACTGTTCGAATAAAATTACACCTTGTTGACATTAAACAAAAACAAAAAAAAAGCTGCCAAAACTGACATTTATTAAGGGGTTAATAATTCTGGAGCTCAGTGTACAGTAAGCTTAATATGTGCTGCTATATTGTTATTATTTGAAAAGGCAACATACTTGTTATTGCTGCGTTGTGAGTCACGTGACCAACCAAGTCTTGGGCCGGCTGTGGCTCTTAGGCCACCCCTCCTGAACTCAGGTTCAGGCGCATCGTCTAGGTTAAAGGAAGTGGACTGGCTCCTCCTCATCCTAAAATATCAATATTGATGCACTTACAGTATATTTGCATGATTTTACAGAATTAGTTAATTTTTAAGTGGATAGAATGAAGACAACTCACATTCCAAAGAACCTTCGGATCCCCTTGGCCTTCTTTTTGCCGTCAGGTGAGACCACATGCTCTTTCGGTCTGGGAGATGGAGCTCCTGCGAGATCCAAGTGCTCAGTCCTCTTCCTCTCTGCCTCAGCTGCTGAGACATACCCGATAAGCAACATGGGATCAGAACATTATCTTTTCACTGAGCCAAAACCACAAACAGAACCAAAGCTTCTATAACTGTTTATGCAAAGCAGATGAGTCCCAAATACAGTCAGAACTATTTCGTATGGAATGGGTGCTCGTTCTGAAGATACCTCATGCTCTCTTAATTAACAACAATTACTTTCTTCCAGTCCTCCAGTGCAAACTACAGGTTACTGACAGCAAAACAGTGGTTACTTCAGGACGACTATTCGGCAGGCAGGTTGTGCATGGTATTGCGTTACAGTGTTCCTATCATATCATGAAGAAAAGTGGAGACAGGGACATACATTTGCACCCTATTTAATGAGCCATGACCTTTTTCGACTACAACTCAGAGCATACCTAGATCAGGAGAACTAGCTGTTCTCTTTCCTCCTCGAATCTTGAAGAAACCTCGTCCAAATGAAGAGCGTATTTTTTTGGTACCAAAACTTTCATTCCCGCCTGGGCTTGAGTGAGAGGGGGACACTACGGGGGAGCTGCTTTTCTTATCTGCTTTTTCACCAGGCTCAGCCTTAAAGATAAGAGATTGCTGTCAGGATTAGAGTTATGTAAAAATTATTAGTAGTCATTTTTGTTTTACATAACGTTAACGTTGAGGACTCTGGCATGTAATGCAAGTCAAGAGCTTGAGATTGAAAACTCATTTGTGTAACTTGGCACACTCAAATCCAACTTATTTAAACAGCTGCCAATCATTCATACACAAATATTGTTTAGCAGCTATTCTTGAGTGACAAACATACAGTCAAGTTTTTGCTTGTAGGTACTTTAACAGCAGGGGGCGCTGAAGACTTAAAATTCCCTAACATCAGAAAATACTGAGACACTATTTGTGTGCATCATCTTTCAGTATCTCACACAAATAGAAGTAGACACACACAGACACATTAAAAGGTAACATTACCTCTTCTCTGCTAGATGAATTTTCAGATCCAAGCCCTTGAGGGGAACTGTGATTGGCAAAAAAATAAAGTAATAAAACAAACAAAAACACATTACACACATGCATGAGGTAAAAATAGAAATAACCTACTTCATCCCAAAGGCATTTAGCCAAATGGCAAATATAATTGCCTTTAAAAAATAAAACCCAAAAAATTTCAGAGTTTACACAATTTAACCAAAAGATGCAGCGCAAATGTCAATGAAGTATTGATGAGGATTCAGAAACGCTATTGTAATCATACATTTTATATATATA
>JAOVVA010000016.1:11592166-11605969 GCA_028565275.1 Leiocassis micropogon
ATCCCAACGAACGCAAGGAAACCGCTTCTAGTGCGTTTTCTTCGCGTTCATTTTACACTTCGGAGGACCGGATATATTCCATGATCCTACATGCTATACATAGGAAAATGCAGAAAAAAGACAAAATAAATGTAAAATAAAATTAAATAAATTGTTGAAAAACTTGCGTGGAAATTTTCGCATTTCTACAATGGACTTAAAGGGAAACAGTGTTGGTTGTTAAATTCATGACGGACACTCAAAGTATTGTACGCTCTTGAAATTCCTTCCTTCCTTAGCATAGTGCTGAACTGTCAACTTCACAGAGTAAATGTGGTCAGAAATACAAATTAGCTTGATTGGAGAATACTTAAAACACTTGGTGAAAAAAAATAATAAAAACAGCGGTAGAAATCACAGCTATGTTTAATAATGAAAGTAAGAGCATTTACACAAATACAAAATATGAGGAGAACTCGCAGGACTTGGACTAAACAGCTGTGTGGCCATAGTGAGACTTACCAGAAAAAGGGGAGGACAAAGATTGGATTTTGGAGCAATACAAAAGGGTCACGTGGTCTGAGAAGTTCTGGAAACTGGCCCTATTTCAGTGAATCAGAGTAAGAAAGGCAGCAATGAACCCATCATGCATACTGCCCGCTGTACAACCCTGTGAAGGCAGGGTTATTTTGGGTTGCTTCAGGTGGTCAGGTCTAGGCTCAGCAAAGTTATGTTGCAATAAAAGTCAGCTGATGACTTGAATGTATTGATTGACCAGGTTATCCCATCTATTGATTTTCCCCATATTGACATGAGTATATTCCAGGACTCAAATTGTAAAAGAGTGTTTCTGGGGCATGAGGAATCATTTTCACACATGAATCAGCAACCCCACTGCATGCCATGATCAAAGCTAAAGGTGGTCAAAAGAATGTGAGCAATTGCAACTTTTTTTTCCCCTCCAGGCAGAATAGTTCTGCTGTGTTTGGTCAAAGGCGCTCAACACACCTGCTGTAGTAATTCTTCTGTGGCAGTGAGTTTCATCCGATGTTCCTCGAGGCACATCTCCAGGTCCCTTATTTTTTCTCCCTGCACCTCCACCTGGTCGGTCAAAACACTCACCTGAAAAAAAGACATTTCGAAACAAATAATCAACTAAATCCAATAAACGATTGCATAACTTGCATAATGTACAATATTTATATATTTTTCTTTTATATCTTACACACCTGCAGCACCAGACATTCCTTGTCACTCTCCAGCCGCGACAGTCGCTCTTGATATGCCAATTCCCTTGCTGTAGATCCATGACCGTTAGTCTACGAACACAAGCACAAATTTAACCACAGATACGTTAAATAGCAACACAAGATGATTCTGATATTAACAATTTGTATTGCAGTTTGATCCATGCATGATGAAAAATGTTAATACACGTATATGAAAAATATACATATCTGCCAAATTTCCACTATTATGAACACTACATACTTCCCCCTGGTTTCTTCACAAGAGAAGGTTTAAAATTGTCTTTGTGCAGAATTACAGGTATTCATGGTGTTTGAAAAGTGCAATATGAGCAACATGTGAGACTTTGGATGATTTTTCCATTCAAGACTTCTACATGCCATGTCATTTCACACAACATGAAGAAATTACAGTATGTAGGACAAACAGCAACTATCAAATTATACCATCAAAAGGTATAATACCAGCCCTATACCAGTAAAAAAGATCTACTCGAAAGCATTTAAAATGGTTAATCTGCATTAGCATTGGTCACAAACAGGTCATGTGCAGGTCAGACAGCTGTAAAGTATTTCTGACTCCAGTGCTAAAACTGTTCTCCGAGCAAATACAAGAGATTTCACAGGTCCAAGCAGTGCATTATACAGCAGTGACGTACTACAGTGATCACTCTTCTAAAAAATAAATGAGTTATATTTATATATATAATATAATATATTTATTATTTTATTTATATATATATATATATATAAATAAAACGGCTCTAATCGGAGGTGCTGTTTATTAATTGGTGTTTTCTGGTCCTGCTTTCCTGGAAAGGTCTTCATAAGAGCCAGTTTCATCATGGTTCTTGATGGGTTTTGCAAATGTACTAGACAATACTATTCTTGCAAGAACTATTCCAGAAAAGGCTGACCTCTGTGTCTTAAAATAACAACTGACCGTTGTTGTTAAATAATTACCCAATTCCATGTGTTATTTCATAGTTTTGAAATCCCCAGTATTGTTGTAGAATGTAGAAAAATAAATCACTAAACAAAAACAAAGAAATCTGCAAGTGATCCCAAACATTTGGGCGGTAATGTATATTAGATAAGATTTCACAAAATTGTCAAGGTTTCAAGCAGCACAAAAAAGATTGTATTATGTATTGTATCAAGTATTATGATGATGATGATGATGTCACCTTCAAACTCAACACTATATCGAAGCACAAACTGAAGTATTCCTGAAGTATTTTAAATAGTTACAGTGCACAGTTTGTTCTTTTTATTTTTAATTTGAAGCTTATATGAATGATAAGCTGCAGAATTAGTCTGAATTTTGTCTGTAATACTGCTGATAGGACAGCCATGTACTGCATTCTGGACCATAACACAGCTTTCCAAAGGGGTTTTCTCATCCACATAACACTTTGTTGCAAAACAATTTGTATAGTTTTATTATATTACTAGTTATAAAGAAAAAAAAAAAAAACTGGCAACTGTAATGACACATGCAAACATAGCAGAAAACCTGAATCAGGAGACAGACGAGCTCAGTAAAGTGCTAAAGTTGACAGCTTTAAAAAAAAAAAAACAACAAACAATAAAATAAAATCTCTCTCCTCTGGGTTTTCATGTTTAGTTCCACTTTCTAAAACCATGTACACTGAATTTAGATTCCAACCAAGTTAAGCAGCTACTGAAGTGTAATAAATTTATTTACAACAGTCTGGTTCTGCTTACGCTACAGTAAGTTACAAAGCGACAGGAAAACTGCTCCTCTTTATGAAATGTTTTTTTGTTAAAAAGTAAAAATAAAGATTGTTACTGATCTAAAATAGTGAACGGGACATATTTAGTCATAACAGGATCAATTGTTATAAAGCAAAATACATGTTATAAATATTACAATTATAAAACAAGCCACAGCCACGACACTGATGCTTCTTCAAACTTGCCCTTTTGTATTAATGACATTGCTTTCTGTAACAGCAATGTGGGTGGGTTTACATATAAATATATAAAATTGCATTTTTCCAAAAATGATTAATGCAAAGCTTTGAAATGTGGCCAAAATAACAAATAAATCTGCAAAACTGCTGTCTATTTTGGCAGTTGCTTGAGAAAGGAACGCAGGGACAGTATGCATGCTGTATTTTTTTTTCCAATGGAAAAGCCATTAAAAAAAAAAAATATCCCAAGTGATCCGAGACCTTTCATTAAACCCTCTTTCAGAATCCTGCAAGAGGCTGTGATGAGACGATCCCACTTTTACTCACCAATCGGGCCTGCAACCACTCCACCAGGCCCTCAGCAGTGTTATCGGGCACTTGGCTACGCAGATTCTCCCTCTCGTCTGCATCCATCAGCTCCAGCACCCCCCGCAGGTCCTCAAGGAGGTGCACTGCACGAAGGCTGCCTAGCATGGGCGAGCTGGGAGACTGGCAGTCGAACATACCGTTGGAGAAGTTCATGGCCTTGGAGCCTGTGAAGGCCAAGAAAGAACATCATCCAAGTAAATTTTTAAATAACTATCACAATTACTTCATTTTGAAAGAGAATTTTCTTCATACAATTCAAAAGCACTGATAGTCTTGCAGGTACAAGATTATACAGGTAAAATTTGCTTTAAAACAAGGCATATTATTTTAAACCAGAGATGGTAAGTCTGACCAGGTAATTAGGGCAAACAAAACTCTGGTCATTAAACCAAAATGATTTAAACTTTACACTCTGCAGCTTTAGGAGAGCAGAGAGCACAGCAAAACTCTAATTTAAACAGTAAAGATGTTAATTCTTGCTGCTTTCTTGCTGTTTCCAGGGATGGACCATACTGCGCAGACAGAAAGAGAATAACTAATATATTTCCCCAGTGCTCAGCCAGTGGAAAAATCTACATCGTGTCCCAGAGTCAGCCATTAAACCCTTGGACAGGAGGTTTTAGCGCCAGACCACTAAAAGTGCAACTGCGTTGCCTCGGTGGCTTAATAACTAATGGGTCATTAACTCAAAATTGTGCACATCATTGGAGGTAATACTGAGGTCATTGATGCATGAATCTACAGTGCTTTGCACAAGTATTTACCCCATATTATATCTGTATCCATCTCAACATGGAACTGAAACAGACGTGCTTGATTTATAGTGAATGTAGACAGACAGTCCTCAAGAAAGAGTCAAAGCTGTCATATTCTTTCCAGTTTTTAACAATAGATTTAATAGTGTTCCCTGGGATGTTCAAATCTTCTCTTAAAAATCAAACACTGACTGATTTCCAGAACTTTGTCCCAGATCTGCTTGGTCTTTATGACGTTGTTTGTTTACATGCAATATCGTCCATGAACAGGTCAACTCAAGTTCTAACTAATTATGTGACTTTTGATAACTATTATCTGATAATTGTGTGAATTCTGATAATGTTGGTATGATCTTGTACAATCACATCTGTCATACAAACTTAATACAGTATATTGATTATCTCCCATTTCGATTTTAGGGTCATTTTGTATAGATTTAGGACATACGATCTGTCGAGGGGGTAAATACTAATCAAGACTGCATGCAGTTATAATAATTTTTGCACACTTAATTGCTGCAACTTTACAATAGAATACCTGCAATGATTCCATCCATCTGCTCCAAGGCTGCTGCCAACATCTCACTGGCGTCTGACATCATCTTGAAAACCTGCACAGCAAATGCAAAAGCCATTAGGGAGAAAAAACAAACAAAACAAAAAAAAAAAAAAAAAACAGATTTTAAGTACATTACAGTGGAAGAACTTTTGGAAACTGGAATGTATAAAAGTGAAAAAAAAATTCCTGTGAGTAACCTTTATTTATCTTTATATATCTGAATGAATGGACAGAACCTGTTTGCTTCTTTCAGCTACTTTATCCTGAATCCGAAAAAAAAAGGACTTGGATGATAAGTTCCTCCCAACACCCAACCCCTCCGTTTGCTCTAATAATCACCATCAGAATTCCATTCTTCAAAATTAATCATGGTGGTGGAGTTCCTGGCTTCCTGACGCCCTGGGATTAATAGTCCACGGAAGTGTGGTTACTTCCCATCTTATCCTGGTGGATCACATATCCAAACATCCTGTAATTATTATTTGAAAATCGGCTACACCAGTTTTATGACGCAAGCTGAAAAATACAGCGTGTAGACCAAAAACATGCAAAGCAAATCAATGTAGTCTAGAATGAAATAACACACTCATATTGGCCTTTAACTTTGGTTAAAAGCAAATTATTAAAACACACAAACAGGTTCCTGCGGCTGGGTCACATCTTCAACAGATGTGAAGTAATTACATCAGTTTGGAGAACTCAAAGTTCAGATATTTCTTTGCAGCAATTCTCAAACAAAAACAAACAAAAGTAAGTAGTTCACAAAGAAAAACAGGAAAAATCAAACAATTGATAGAAAAAAGTAATTACATTTAACAGTGAATGACAAAAGGACAAACGCTCTGACACATGAGCATAATGATATGGTGAAGTTAAAACATGATGTCACAATATATTTCCCAGATTGCAAGAGTAGAGAACACAAACAAGTGGACAAATAATAAACTTCTTAGCACAGCCATGAAACAAGTAAAAGCCCATTTTTTCTGTCACAAGTCAATGCACATTTAATACACAGACCATGTAACGTGATCTTTAGGTGCAGGACAAGCTGAAAACATGAAAATAAGTGTCAGAACAGGTAAAAGTTAAGAGCAAAAGGGCTGCCATTAATGAATAACATGTGATTTGATCTCAAACATATTCAATATCCAGACTGGACTTTTGGTTGGAGGTCAACTCTGCCTCACCCGAGCACTGTGGCTTTCCTTCTGCCATTTCATTCAAGGTGTTTTGTCAATTTTCTTACTTCATTTCACTTTTTTGGGTCAGCTTCCACAATGAAACCCTTGTACTGTAGGAAACCTTTAAACTTGGTACTGCACCTCCCCCACACACCCCTCCCCAACAACTACATAGACATTTTTTTTTTTTAAATAGAATAGCTTTTGGCTGTTTTGATAATGTTAAATTAAATTAAACCAGAGACTTGCATACTTCTGGGAAAGACTGGTTTGCCTTAAACTAAAGTGGAACTAAGAAAGTCACTCACGCTGGAAGGTTTGCTAAACGGTGAGCGCATGCCATAAAAAAAATAAAAAAAAACCTTTTGGCTCTCAGAGAAAGTGTGCAATGGAAAAATTATTCAAATGAAAGAAAGTCATCTCAAGTGTGCCGAGCGAGCTCTGGATTGAAACAGCACTTTCCAGTAATAACTTTGATATTATTAAGGAACGTAATACAAGCATCATTCCCCAAAATTTAAAAGAACCCTGCAGCCTTCCCACTTTGAAGAAGCTGAATCTGGAGTCTCTCACAGATTAGGGGATGACTGAGCTCAGTACCAGGCTCCTGTTTCTCCAGGACTCATACGACCTGCAGTCCTAAGACCGAGACCTCCCCCCTCTCCCTTCAGGATTCCTGAAAAACTCCTCCAGATGTGCTCCTGCTCACATACCTAACAAATCACACACTCCACATGATGCGCGCCCCCCCCACTTCAAATGTAAACACAGATAGCGCACAACCCCTACAGACATGCAGCATTTTTAATGCAACAGAAGCAGAATAATAGTATAGTCCTTTTCTTCTCTAAGGAATTTTCTGACTTAAAACATAATCAGACAGCCCTATTTGGCTCAGAACATGTGGTGCCCAAACAGTACAAAGGTAGATCTACTGCTGGTTTATTTACATAGTTTGACATTGGCCAGATGTGTTGATAGGCAAAAAAAAAAAGAGGATTTAAAGGAAAACACTCCACTCGCTCTGCCATTTCTAAGCTGCTCCATGTCACAGACATCCACACGTACATGCTGAGCTATATGTTAAACAAAATCTGCAGATGTGGTACAGATGTGACCTGAAGCATAGAAAAGGCTTATACTATATCATCCATGTTATAGAATATATATCATGATTCATCAAGTAAAAGGTTATGTCTTGATTTTTGTTGTCTGGAGTATGGATGAGAAATAATGTAGTTTTGTTTTTGGAGATACAGTGTTACAGATGAGACATTTGAACATGCTGTAGAGGTATTTATTTACACTGGCATGATGTGGTGCTAAGTCATTGCAAATGAGTACAATGTTATTCTGACTGACCACCTTTATTCATTGAAAGATTTCTATCCTGATAGGAGTGGCTTCTTCCAGAATGACTTCACCCCCACCCTAATTGCATGAGAACTGAATTGGAGAAGCAGGGGGGGGGGTAGCAAATAGCTAAACTATTATTGTAATAACGTAATGTGGCAAAAGTTTTAAAATGTTAGTTTGTAAAATAAACCTGCACCAAGTCCACTTTTTATAGTGTAAAAGGCTCCCATTTTGTACAAAAAGTAAAAGGGACTCGCATTCCCAAATTTGATCCTGAGACGATAAAATTTAAAGAAAATTATAGTGAAGATTGTTGATGGACACTATTTAGGAGAAATTAAAGCAAAAAAATTCTTCATGACGTAAAAATCTAAATCGCAATGTGGACCTCTGGAATTATTTACTCGCAAGAGGCTGGAATTTATTAAAAGGTAATACACACACACACACACACACACACACAGACTTCTGACTTTATCTTGAGTTTGTTCATAAATTAAAGTACAGTGGAACCTCAGTTTGCGAGTGTTCCGCAAGACGAGCAAAGATTTTTAATACATTTTGACTTGAAAAACAAACAAGTCTTGGTTTACGAGTACCGAGTATCATGTATCACGCATGCGCTTCTTGTTTTGACGCCATGCGTCACGTGATCACAGCTGAGCCAACGGTTTTTCTCCCTCTTGCGCTGCGGAATTGTGGGTAATCGTCTCCCCTGCTGGGTCTTAGTGCTCTTACTGGTATAACCCATGCACGCGTGTACTGTTTACTATAACACTGTGACCATGTGTGCACGCGTAAAACATATTTTAAGTTTGAAAGGGCGTGTGTACTGCGCGTGTACTATTTCTCATAACACACATGTGCGCGTTTAAAGCAAAATAAAGTCTCAGAGGTTAAAAATCCATTTTCTCCCTCTCATTAGTGATGTTCCTTGCTAATTTTTCCGATGAAACAGTCTTTTCGTTAATGTGTGTGTAAAATTTAAATAAGAGAGGTGAAAGGTTTACTGGTTTTATATATATATATATATACACACACACACACACACACACACACAAATACACACTACTATTGTAAGATGAGAAGGAGGAGACGGGAGGGGCTGAATCCTCCTCTACTCCAACTTTAGCTTCACGCACATACACAAACACACATACACAGCGCCTGTGCGCACAAACGGAAACACTTATCTGTGAGGATTTATTTTTACTTTTTTTACAGGTAAAGTGCAGGTTAATTTGTTTTATTTTTACTTTATATTTTGTATTAAATATTTTATTTTTTATATTTTTTTTTGGGGGGGGGGGCCTATACTAAATGTATATTGTCAAACATCCTCATAATTAGTTCATTTATCCAATTATTGGCTGTTAGCCTGGATAAATAAATACATTTGGTGCATTTAGTAGTTAAATATCTTAGTTTAAAATCACATATCAAAATAATAACGTGGTTATTTTTGACCAAATTGTGCAACCCTACTGTCAACCATGCTCAATGTACCCATCACATCACAGACTTTGCAGGCAGTTTACTCCTCTACAGAATAATTCGTAAAGCCTAAAATGCTGAATGACGTGTTTAGTCTTGACGTGAACAGCCTAAATTCCAATAAAATGGCCAAAACCATCCCTGTGCATTTATGTACTAAATATTCGCTCTGATTAATTCCACACTGCGTATGGTGACATTTAGTATGGAATTGAGTGACGGGTTCATAGCTCCTGCAGTCACAGATCTACAAAACACAGTCGCTGTTACAAGGTGAGAAATTGTAACAGTTCTTGACAAGTCTGGACAATTCACATGACAGTAAGGTGTATGTGGTACTTCGCAGGTAAATAGTGCAAGTTCCGTAAAGTAGTGTATTCAGGGTATAACTGTTTGCCAGGCAGAGTTTGTAGAAGCATCGTAGGTAAATACATCATAATCACAAGTATATCATACCCTTTTATTGCTAATGTGTAGCCAATCCATGGATGATTAAGGCTTTTGACGATACAGAGTCGAGCAACCAAGAACTGTTAAGAATTTAAGAATTAGCGACAAATTGGCTCGTTATGGCAAAAAAGTTCAAGAACACAGGAAAGCCCCTAAACATGCCCATTGCAAATTATAGAGGAAGATCCTCTGAACAGAAATACAGTTAAAAGGTAAATAAATTAAAAACAAATGTTATTTAAATGACGAGTTAAAATGTATTACTCTTTGTGATAATTTTGCTGTTCCAAGATAAAGCCAATTCTTGTGTAAGAAAAGTGTAAATGCCATAAAACAGAACAAAAGACAAGAACAAAGGAAGAACATAACACACAATCCCAAACAGAAGCTGAGGTCAAACAGGAAGAGCCTGGCCAAATGACGCATTTATTCTCTGTCTGCGTGTCTGTATTGCCTATTATGGCTGTGCTGTGGTGCACAGTAACACAGCAATCAACTAACCTTGTGTCTGATTCTGTTCCACATTTCCCATCTAGTGAATGATTCAACAATTTTCCACACTCCCTGAATAGTCCGATATATTGGTACCCAATAATGCACCATAAATCTAGTGTATAACCAACATGCACTACTGCTACACCTAAACGCAACAGGTAGTGATTTGTTTTTAGTTCTAAAGTGGACCGAAAGCAGCCAACTTGTATAATGCAAATTGAAAAACTGATATCTAAAGCCGACATACTTACTAGTGTTGTATTTAACTAAAGAAAAATCTTTTAACTGTGCTTTCAGATCATGAAGTAGTTTAGATTAAGTATGGAAGGACACAATGATGTATTAGCTCACTCACTGCTGCTCTGGACATAACGGTCTCTGTTCACTATCAAATAAGTGAACGAGAGGACGATTTCAGACAACAGAGCAGTCAAAATTAAATAGGCTTTTATGTGAAATCATCGAACAGTTCTCCAAAATCTTCCATTAGTCCAGCAAGGCCGGAGATGTTCAAGCCGATTAATATCTCTAACGTAAATGTTTATAAAAAAAAAAAAAAAAGGCAGACACACACAAACTCTTGCTGATGGAATTAAAATAAAGCAAAACATCTGAATTTTAAGTAAACTGTTTCCTAAAAAGCTAAATATTTAATACAGACTTTAGTTGGTACTGAGAAACCCAGTGTGTAATTCATGTAGGTGTGTATGAACCTTATAATCTAATCCTCTGCCCTCGTGTAATGGTGCTGTAGAGCTCAGCTCAAAGCAATATGTGGCAAGTGCAGCGAGCTGCTGTTGATTGTAGAATTAAAAGAAACCATAAAAGTATGTGGCACTTTGCAATTTGCAGCATAAGCATCTAAATATTTCACTGAGCCCTAAATACACCAGGAAAAGGAAGTGATTGTGACATGATGATTGCTGTCTCAGCTCAAGTGGCACTAGTCAAATCCACAGAGCAGTGGGATGAAATAGAGCAGATCTGGTCCAGATTATAATTTGAAGAGGTAAAATATGGTTTAAATGTGGTGCTTAGAAATTACCACTTGTACATAGAGATATTATAAATCCTTGGACGTTTAGATTTAAAAAATTACTTTTGTACTAATTAGTCAACATGTGGACCAGCACCATACTGGTCTTCTCCGTCTGTGCAGAGGCTGGAGATTGAAATACATTTGGAACCTATAATTTGGAGGTTTGCTGGTTAGTGATTTAACCTAGAACTCAGATCTCTTTTTTTTTTTTTTTTTTTTACAAATAGATATTCAATAATTATTATATTGCCTGTCAATTAATAAGCAGAATCCCTGTACACTTCTGCGATCAGGTTACGCAAAACAATGAAGATGTGTTGATGACAAACTTTAAAACAAGCATGCTTACTACACGATTTGAGCAAGATTATACCCTGCAAACATGCTCTCAGTTATGCAAGAGAGAAAAGACAGACACTGTTTAGAGAAAGAAAAAAAATATTTGGAGGTGCTGTAAAACACTGGACATCCTACCAGGAGAGAGAGGGAGGGGACGAAAACACAACAAACAAACAAAAAAAACACAACAACAAAAAAATGCTTTTGGGGTGGTCAGGCCACATCACAACCTGACATTACTGATTATTTTCCTCCAACACCACATCCTGTTGTGTTTTTCTACATCCCTCAGAAAGACTCCAAACCTCCTGAACCACGCCTGGCACATCCCTGGACAACACCTCACATGTTCTTGAAGTTTAGTTCAAACCAGCAGGAAAACACTTTGATGAAAAAGCACATAGCTCCCAAGTGGCACAACAGAAACACAGGCGCCCCATCATCTGTAGATCGCAGGTTCGATTCCCAGGTGATACTACAGCCTATTGTTGACGTCTGTGAGCTCACATAAGATGATAACTCTTTCCTTTCAGTGTGAGCAGCAGTTCGAAAAGATGTGGTCAGCAGATTCACACGCATTAGCCTTATGCTTTCCCTGGTTGCTAGCTGGGAGTGCGGTAATACGAACTGAATACAACCAAATTAGGGAGACAATCCAAGGAAAAAATAACCCTCAATCCATACATATGCTGATAAAATGGTTAAATACTGGCCTGTATTAGTGCTGTTGCAAGTGTCACAGTGACATACAGTACATACATACATTACTGTCAGGGATGTAGTCATGGTTAAATATACATACTATACATACACGTAAACATTCTTTACACAATCAGATCAGACTGCAGAGTCTTCTCTACTGTGTTGTTTAATCAGATTGCTCAATCACATCATTCATCAATGCCGGCAAAAGACCTTGAACACAAAATGTGAAAAAAGGAAAAAGGAATGTTTTGAGAATATCCATTTATATTATCATAGGCCTAGCCAGGTTGTGATGCGATCCACAGTTTCTAAAATATTTAAAATATTTTCCTCACTGAAATGCATAATGGATCGTTCAGTTCTTTGAATGATGGTTGATATTAAAATTTCATACCATCTTTCACTATTTAATACTCTTAACTGTGATTAATAATTTTTATGGACTTGAACATGTTTATTCCTTTCATGCTGTTCTTTAACAATTAACTTTAACTTCACTTTTAACCTTTTTCCCCCCTCCAGTATGTCATGGTCTGCCTTACCTTGATCACGTGGCATTGTTTACCCGGCTCTACCCATCACTTCCATGTCCTGCTGTGACTCCCAAAAAAACGTAGCCTGAATTAAACAAATCCTTTCCTCTCCCTGTAGATTAATCCTAAATCATATTACAGCAACCCCCTTTTCTCCTCCAGGGGATGCAGACTGTATTAAAGTCTTTTGGCTGTAAATCTGCTATGCTGTAAATACTTTTCTGGTGCCTCTGATTTCGTTCCTCATTCCTAACATCTGTATTGTGCTTCTGTTAAACATCCAGATTTAATTTGATAAGATTTTGTCACAATTCCAAACAGACGTAGCACATAATGCGCTCCTACCACACAAGATTCTGTGCTGCTGGTCAATAGTGTGAATAGTTTAGAGTGCACCACCAGTAGTATTATAGTGGAACAGCAATATTTTAGCACCTCAAATGCAAACATGTATAAATTGAAAAAGTATTTAAAAACTGACTTTGGAGTCAGTGTTGATAAACATGAATTGCCACACAAAAGGATCCTAATACATAACTACAGCTACTAAAAGCACAAAACACAACTCTGTCAATGCTACACATTAGTTTAGAACCTTGAGATGCACCTAATCTTGCTTTCTGCTTATAACAACAACAACAACGTGATAAACACTGACAAGGTAAAAGATTATATGGAAGAAATATTGCAAATATATTGCATATTAAATCCATATATATGGATTTAAAAATATCTTCTAATTTTTCTGAATATGATATGTTTGATTTCATCTGTTGTACAAGGATGTGCAAAGGGACTTTTTTTTAAAATAATCATTTATTTTTCCTGTTAATACTCACCATCAGCGTGTGCTCTTTAAATAGCTGATTAATATTGTAGTATGCTCAGGCGTGGGCATTAGGCTATTAACATTACAATCATTACACCCTAACCTGGTTTATTTAATGCAAATCTGTATTGTTGTGCCTGAAGCATGTGCATGTAAAAACTTCCTAAAAACTTTCTTCCTCATGTTGTTTACGGGGCGGCACTGAGGCGTAGTGGTTAGCACTATCTCCTTGCACTTCCAGGGTACGGGTTCGATTCCCGCCCCGGGGTCTGTGTGCATGAAGTTTGCATGTTCTCCCCGTGGTTGGTGGGTTTACTCCCACATAGACAGGCTTATTGGCGTTCCCAAATTGCCTGTGGTGTAAGAATGAGTGTGTGAGTGCCCTGCAATGGATTGGCACCCCGTCCAGGGTATACCCCGTCTCCTGGGATAGGCTCCAGGCCCCCTACAACCCTGTACAGTGGTGTGAAAAACTATTTGCCCCCTTCCTGATTTCTTATTCTTTTGCAAGTTTGTCACACAAAATGTTTCTG
>JAOVVA010000016.1:11606069-11617157 GCA_028565275.1 Leiocassis micropogon
TCTGAATAAAATATTAGAAGTTGGCACCTCCACATCATTGCATTCAGTTGTTATTCACGATTTGTATAGTGTCCCAACTTTTTTGGAATCCGGTTTGTAATTTTGCTGGGACATCAGACGCAATGATTCAAAGGGGAAAAGATATAAAAGCTGAAGCTGTCATTGAATATTTGACTTTGACACTGAGATCACAAACAATGTTATGATATAAAAACATAACTGACATGATACCTGAAAAATATGCCAGAGAAGCATAACCAGGTTAATGGTTTAGGTAAGAAGAAGATTGTGCCTTAAATAGTATTTCAGGTTTCAATTCATGCCATCATAGTTGATATTACTCTGTCTGGCATTGACTTAAACTGGCTGAGAATTAAATGCTTATTTTATTTAAAACCTGGGTATACTAGTATTTTTAAGTTTTAAAATTGAAAGATGAATGAACAAGTCGCAGTCTGTCCTCTGTATTCTGACACCCTGTCCAGGTGTACCCCGCCTTGTGTCCTAAATCTCCTAGGATAGGCTTCAGGCCCCCCCGTGATCCTGTATACTGGATAAAGCGGTATAGATGATGAGTGAGTAAGTGAGTGATTTAGCATTATAGGGAGTTATGAATAATTCCAATTAGGATGTTTGTTAGCTAACATTAAGACATTTTTATCAAAGAATTCCTATGGGTTTGAATGATCACATTCGTGAATTGGGTTTCAAAATAAGTCCATCTGTTTCTTAGTGACAAAAAGCTTTAACATATTGGTCATCAAAACTGAAAAGATATTTTAACTGCTATGATTCATTCATTTCAATCATTGAGATTTCGTACTTCTTTAATAGGAAAGCATACGCTTTATAATACTTTTTCATTATTATCAGTATATGATTATATCTCATCCTTTAATTTACTTGGCAACAAAATCTCCAGTGTTGAATTAACAACCTACAGTGTCTTTTTATATATCCAATCGGACAGAAATGAGCTCAGAAAGTTTTAAATCACGCTCTAGGCATTACATTAACACTGAGGTTTTTGATGTGCAGCACTGCTTTTGTTGTTGTGTTTGGGAGACATGGCTCATGCCACTGTAATATTATCAAAAGCAAATTCAAATACAGAGACATAACATTAGAAGGAGTTACTGAATAAATGAATATGATCTTTACAGTCAACACAGCGCACCACTGAAGGATGTTCGTTATGAATGCATTCTGAATAAGAGACCTGGGATGACTCGATCATTTTATCAGCAGTACCTACGCCACAAACTGCTGTATCCAGGTGAGATTATCGACTACAGCAAGGTTAAAACTTGGGTCTATCCAGCATGCAGAAGCTGTGAGTTGACATTGAGCATCAGGATGAATAAGGCATGTTTGGAGGGCAAAAGAAGACACAGCAGTACAGGCAAGGATTTGGCACAATCTGCACATCAGGCAGCAGGTGGCACTTACAGTTTGACAGTGTGTGTGTGTGTGTGTGTGTGAGAGAGAGAGAGCGAGAGAGAGAGAGCGAAAACAAATTATTAGGTGTACTTTTACTCCACAATGTCTTAAAAGGGTGAATACTAAGATCATGGTGCAAATAGGGACTATGAGAAGGTATGAGAGTATAACTGAAATGCAGAGCTGAAGGGTGATGCAGGCATCAGATAGGGCATGTTGGCACTCAACCATCAACAAACATAAGTGATTTGTACTGTATGTGAGTGTCAGGGACATCCCCTGTCTCTGTGAGAGCACAATGCATGATTAAACAAAGTGGTTTTCAGTCACGACCAAAACATTCTAACTGATTGAGTCCTAAAGAATAACTGAAAGGCTTACTCCACAGCTGGGTAGTCATTATTCAAGGCACTTTTAAAAAACCTGCATCTTTTTTGTCTAAAGCCTGTGTGACAGATGACCAAAGGCCTGAATCAGGTTAGATTAAGATTTGTACCTTAGCAGAAAGACTTAATTACACTGAATAAACACATTGCTTTAACCACCATTGGGCCCTTAAGCCAGGCCATTAAAATTTAATATACTGTTCATTTCCTATATACATGTATACTACAAATCACCTATGCTATACACTAACTATGCTATAACAGTCTGACACAGTATTACTGAAGTCTGAGATCTGAATAGCCAGAAGCTTTCATTCAATGACTTTTAGCTGTGATTGCAGCACAAAATTAGGTATAGCATCAGCCTGGACTCATCAGACTACATAACCTTTTCCCATAGTTTCAAAGTCCATTATTTATGCATTCAAGCAAATTGAAGCCTTTTTTTCTGAATAGTCTCACTAACAATTGGTTTTCCTATGACCACGCAATTGTTTAGTCCCAATCCTTTGAGTTGTCATCACATTGTGTGTAAGGAAATACTTTTACTTTTACTACTAAACACAGCTCTGGTGATGCAAGTTCCTAAGTGATCTTTTTATTAAATATTTTTTCCTGACCACATTTCTTCCACAAAGTTGGTGGCTCAGCACTATCCTTCCAGGCTTTCATAATGTGTTAAAGGCTTCTCAATCGAGTTCCATTAATTTCACAGCTCCTTTCACGCTAGCAACCAGGCCAAATATGTGAGGCCTGCACCTTGAAAGGATCAGGTTATCGTCAAATAATGTGAAGTAGGGCATGCAAGTCCATCAGTAATTAAAAAACGTGGTAATTACTAACACCAGTGTACTTTGCAGAGAGCCCTCCAATACTGTAGCTGTGTGATTTAGTGCAGGTGCCTATGATGGTAAATCAGGTAAATATGAACATGAGCAAAACAGTAATGGCTGTGAGTTCTAGTCCTTTGTGACCATGTTTGTGTTGTAATTAAGGTTTGACAAAATCAGCGTAGGCATAATCCATCGATCTGGTGAAGTTTTCTGTATGGAGCCATTTATTTAACATTTATTAAATAAGTCTCCAGTGTCAGTGTCAGAGACCTCAGGGCAGAGAAGTTTGCTTCTCAGTTTCTCTGTAACATTTTAAAATGTATTTTTGTCTCTTTACCAGAACACAAGGGAAAAGTAAATGCCAGAGATGAAAACAACTACATTTAACATACTGTATGTCATACATTTATATAAATTACCAATTTGATGTTGCATTAAGGGTATAAAACATGTCCTGATGTGGTGATATTAAATGCCACAGTGTAAAATCCTTTCATCTTTTAGTTTCAATCTCTGCCCACATAAAACCTCTCATCTCAATATTTGGTGAAAGATTTTGCTTTGATGACAGAGTGAAAGTCCAGTATATGCAATCGCTCTTCAAATGAATCAGTTGACACCAAAGCCTTTTGGACCTCTAGTCCATTTCTCATATTTCCCCACTGAACTTTAAGAAAATTGAATGCTGCCTGCTACCTGCCTGGAACTTCAATTAAACATTAATGACCATACATTCTGAGATCAACGTCTGTGGTGGTCACTCACTCTTCCTAACAGGATCTTGCTTGCGGCTCATATATGAACAATTTGTATTATGTATTTTCATTGGGTTATGGAACATTTTTATTATACTTTAAAAAGCTTTGGCTTCTTAGACCCTTGAAATGTCAACATCTGACAAGATGAAAAGAATGTTAATGAGTGAAAGTGATTTTGGTCAGTGAGGTCAGGTCTCTCACATTTCTGGGAACAAGTACACTCATTTGGGAATAATCACCTGTGCCACAAAAAAGGGCAGCAGCACATTAACGTTCTCCATCATCTTCACAAATGGCCACCCTGAGAAGTACCTTCCTTTTAACGATCTTTTTACAGGTTATTTAGCCTGTGATGCTGAAATACTGGTCCATTTGGATCAATTCAAAGAAAACATGAATGGCTGAATTCTATGAATTTGGAATAGCTTTATTTTTTTCAAAGCCTACTGTAGAAGCACTGTAAAGTACAGTATAAGGAAACTGCTCCAAGTGGGCAGATTTAAATGTGCAAATGGTTTGTAATGCAAAGTGGTATTGGAAATTGCTTTGAATGTTAAAATGTTATAAAGCTCATGCATCCAAATAGATGCATGAGCTTTGCAATATCATTGCTCCGAGTAAAGGTCACATGAAAATATATTGTGTAAACTATGCTTATTCTATCTAATTCAAGTAAACATAAAATCAAGCTTAAATAATCTCCCAAATAAATAAATACCTGTCTTGTTATTTAATGTTCTATTTCTGTCATGGACTCAATTGTCTGATTGTTTATAGGATCGACTGAGATCAATGGTTTTTACTGATATAGTTCATTTAGGATTGATTTGATGTGTGCCAGATAAAGCTATAACAGAATAATTGGGAATGAACAAGTCAAGATTAATGACTAGGAAGGCCATACATAAAGATTTGATTAAAACACAGCTGCATTTTGAAAGATGTTTTATTATTCATGGCAAGGGCTTTAAAACTGGATGGACTGATACAAGGTCAGAAGAAATGAGCAGTACATGAGCTGGATATGTTTGCCATCCAGGATTTTTTGCCAAACTAGCCACAAATAAAGAGGTGAATTTGGCCAAGGAGTCATGAAGGACACAGACAGATCAGATTTTAAGGAACAGGGGAAACAAACATAAAATGCGACGAAATAAATGATTTTTCAACAGGCTTTTACTGCATTGCAAGTTCTTACAATTTGCATGTGTATGCAAGATTTCTCTACAAACAATATTTTCTGTAATGTTGTTATTTAGTTCTCATATAGTTATTTTTTGGGAACAGCTGCATAATGTTTTGATGTTTTTGGTTAACAAAGTCTGTGCTGTTCCTTAAACATTTTGGAAACTTGAAAGAAAGTTTCTCTATGTGTATTATATTCTATTTTATGCTATGGTTAGCACTGTCGCCTTGCACTTCCAGGTCCCGGGTTCGATTCCTAGCCATGTTCAATTCCCGTCTCTGTGTGCATGGAGTTTTCATGTTCTCACTGTGCTTGGTGGGTTTCCTTCCACAGTCCAAAAACATGCATATTAGGCTAATTGGTGTTCCCCAAAAATTGCCCGTAGTATGTGTGTGTGCCCTGCAATGAATCCAGTACCCTGCCTCGTGCCTTATGTAACCTAGGATAGGCTCCAGGCCCCCTGCGACCCTGAATACAAGATTAAGCATTATAGACGATGAGTGAGTGAAAGTGCTTTTTATTCCAGCATTTAAGAATAGTTTATTCAAGGTGGCATATATGGTATTTCCACAGTTATCATAGCACTGCAGTGTACAGCTTTAACCCTCATGTTGTGTTCGTTTGTGGGTCACACTCATTATGTTCCCAGGTCACTTTTGACCGTATCATTTTATTTCATTCTTAATCCACTTAAATTCATATATTATCACCTAATGTTGTATTAGATCTTTTTTTTATCAGCTTCAGCTCATGTGAACATATATGTTTTGAACTTGTATTTGCTGTGTGTGTCCTGCAGGCCTTATTTACCTGAGCTCATGCCACTCATTTTTTAGGGAAATTAACATTATATAGATATTATTTTGGCTAAAACATATACTAAGATAAAACCTATTGTATTATTTAACACAGAGTACTATATTGAAATGTTTATCAAATTCACTTTTTTGAAACAAGTTAAATTTGTTTAACTGTGGCACAAAATAACAACTTTTGTATTCCCGGTCAAAACTGACCGGTATGCTATATTGAAAAAAGAAAGTCCAAATGTACACAAGGAAAACCTATATTACAAATATAATGCTTGACCCATACACTGTATGACCATATTTACAATTAAAAGTAGCCCTAATGTAATTTCTAGGACCCCCCCTTGACCCAGGGGTCAAATTAATTCTCTTGATTTTTCCCAGGAACACCATCAGCCAGCTCTGTGCACACTTGCATGTTCCACGCATAACATGTCTTCGCATCACATGCTGCCCATATCTTTATACCATACTAAAATGGTTTGTTTGGGATATACTGCTTAAAGCCAATGAGATGCTCATCAACATGAGCATGATGGTGATGTCAGGTCCTGGTTTGTGGCAGGTGCTCCACCCACTTCTGCCAAACTTCCCAGCTTGCCTCATTGACTTCGGGCTGCTCTTGTCATCAAAGCGAATCACACGTGACAGGATATGGAAGGTCTGCAAAGACATTGTACCATGAAAAATTGCCTGACCAGTGTTTGCATCCCATAAGCGGGACATAGATTTGTTGCAGGATCTGTAGACACCACACAAAACTTTGTCCAGGTTTGTCATGTTCATGACAAGGGAATGAGGAAAAGTTGGAAAAAAGACTTGATATCATCCCTTCGGCATATGGCATATTGGGTTATGGTTTGGTTCCATTTTTGGACCGAAAGGAGACCACATCTTCAGCTTCACTTCTTCCTCATCAGTGTCAGAGTCTTCCTCCACTGGTTATACTCTGTGTCATCGTCAACCTCTGACTCTTCCTCCTCTAAACCCACCTCACTGTCAGCCTGGCTTCTCTGCTCCTGGTCAGTGTCAAATATAATTTCACAGCTTTATGTGCAGTCTATCTCTTGCTGCTAAAGACTGAATTGTAAGTAAGGCCTCAAAAAGCTGAATATACCAAAGCTGCAGAAAAGTTCGATGATTGAAACAATGTTGCCAAAAATTCCCAAAAATTATGTTGTCAAAAGATTCCTGTGCAGGTTGCCATGAAAGCCAAAAAGGGACATATGAAGGGTGTGTGTGTTCTCATGTGTGTGTGTGTATGCTCAAAGACACCTGCATGTTTAGGTGTGGGAGAGGAGTGTAGAAATGTGCTTTCTTTTGTACACTAATTGTAGTCTTACCTATTCATTTCCAATGACAGGTCATTTTTGACCAGGAACACCATGAGTGTATAAGGGTTCCATAAAACACACATTTTTATAAAAATATTACTAATTTATTTTAGGTGTTTAAGTGCCATGTGTGAACAAAGTCATTGAACCTCACGAGAAATGAATAAAATTTACTGGACTTTTTTTTTTTAGAGAGGAAACATGTAAATTTGACCGGAACACAGCATGAGGGTTAAGAGTTTAAGTGAGGAAATATGGTTCTGGAGAAAGAGGGAGATCCAACACTAGGGCAATTGAGTGCTACATTTAGTTAATATGTAGGAAAAAAAAGAGCTGGTAAAACAACACATTTAGAGACATGTTGGACCCAGGTGGAAGATGTGCTCCTGGCAGAATGATCATTGACCTGCCTGGAGGGGAAGCTGGTGGATTGTAATTGAGTGGATTTGTAAGCGAGGCATGAGGGCATCTATAATTCAGCAGGTGTCTATTCTTGGACTTGCAAGGAGCTTGTTGTTATTTGTCAAAGCACATAAAGCCTTGTTAGGGGGTGTGTATTCCATCCATTAGGGATACATTTCAGTACGTTGTTGTGGTATAGCAGGGGCTGTTGGGTGCTATGTGTTAAAGATTAAAAATAGACGATATCAAAAATAAAGCAGGGGCTGTTGGGTGCTATGTGTTAAAGATTAAAAATGGATGATATCAAAAACCTGTTTATAGGAAAGGTCAGCATTTCATGCTGTGAAGTGAATTGCCATAGCACCACATATTCCATATTCCAAGTCGAACTTAAATATACTTCTACACACACACACACACAAACACAAACAAACAAAATAAATAAATAACCAGCCAAGTAAATGCAATTTGGTATCGATATTATGTGGGTTTAGTTTTAATAAAAATTTAGTACACTAATGCTTTCTGTTTTTCTAGTGAGCCACTGGCACAAAACTAGAACAAGGAAAAAAAAGTTGATTTTTATTGAACACAAAAATTTTAAATTATAAAGGCTGTTTAACATTCTTAAAAATTCTATTGAATGCATTTAGTAGCTATATTCATGGCAACTGCTGTTACACCAAAGTAATAACAGCCTACAAACATAATAAACGTCAAATGCAGTATGAATCTACAGATTTTAATATAACAATTCCAAGAATGTAATTCATTTTCCATATATATGTAATATTACATTTGTGGAAAGTAATCACAATTTTGAAAGCTGATTATTTTTACCTTACCACAAAATGTACAGTAACAAAGTCCTGGAAATATAATGACAACTGCAATAACTGTACGTTTGTGGGAAATTTCTGAATTACATTAAAAGCTGCAGATTTGTATTATATTTGTGGTTTATTATATTTGTAGGCTGTTGGCGGGCATTACATGCCTTTTGCCAAGGTGGTAGGCATGCTTCATTTATTTGACAGAAAGAAGCAGTGATTACTTTTGTAAAAAATTGCAAAGAAATGTGGTCATTTAGTGGTGCGTTTGTCCAAAAATGTGTAAGTTCAAAGCTTGTCAAAGAAAGGATATGTCACGATTTTTTACAGGTTTTTTTATTAAAGATGACCTTGTGTGCTTGAGGAATTTGTCAGCTTGAGCAAAATGTCAGAAAAATGAAATCTGACAGTTTTTCAGGCATCCATACTTAAGAACTGTTATGAAAAATTAAGTTTTTAATCTGCCCCATGTACTACACTTTTTATGCCCGTTATGCATCCTATAGTAATCTGAATAGTGATGTACCTCTCAAAGTGAAAAGCCAATTTAGTGCTTTAAAAATGAACATTCTCTTCTTTTTAATTTAATTGTCAGACTGAAATTAAAACTTAATTGTCAGACTGAAACATTCAGAGTTGTGTGCATTCTGACCATGTCATGGTGACTATCAGCTTTGTGACTTTAGCTCGCAGCTTTGCTAGATGATTGTTTTGCTGATCTGAAGCTGAACAAATCCCTCTTGTTCAGCAGTTGTTTTACCAGCAGCTCTAGGATTAAGTACTGATTTGGTGGGATATTTGCCTCATCAGATTTGAGCATCAGATAATTTCTTTGGGGACAAACAATTTAAAAAGCTATCACAGCTGTCTGGGGAAGGTGAAAACTTGAGCATGTTTCAAGGTAGATTTGGTTGAGTAGAGCCCGAGGCAGGAAGGTAGCACTTGCCAAATGCTGCGGCATCACCGGGACCATCAGTTTGTATTTTTCATCTGGGAGAGAAGCTCATAACAGCATTGTGGGATGTTGCAATATTCATTTAGTTTAGAAAAAGTGCACTTATATGCAAGGAATTCAGACTCTATGGACTCTTGATGGAACAGCAGACCGAGCCAAATTACTGTAGGACACGTTCGCTAGATTGAGACTAGGGAAACCTGAACATGAGGAGCCAGTGCAGCTTTCCCTTTTTAAAAGTTTGGCTTGCAAACATCTATGAGCTCAATGAGTCAACAGGGTGTCAAAGTAAATAGTTCTGCAATGAATACAATCGACTCAAATGTTGACCTGATTGCTTCAAAATGTAAACTTGTCAAATTATGAGTTTGGCTTGCAGAACTATCAACATGAATAACACACCTAGCCATATTTTTTTTATTTTTTCCAAGACAACTTGCAATCTGGTTTATTTTTGGCTTGCAATGCATGTAATCACGGTTTAGTGGAGTTTCCTGATGAATTAATTCAAAGAGCAATTATTATATTTAGCAAAAGCCAGTTTTTACCAGTTAAAGATCAAATAATATTTACTACATCTCAATAATGAGAAAATGTATGCAAATTATGTTATGATTGAATAATCAGACAGAAAGAATATTATTTATTATTATCATGGTAGTTTTTGATTAAATTAGATGTTAGTCAACATAAAACCAACTTAAAATAAAATGTAAAAATATTTGAAAAATAAAGAAACTACAGAATGTTTTAATTTAACAGACTAAATGCAGGAAAGATGCTTTCCTGTCAATTCCCTCTGCTGCTATAAGAATTATTTTTCCTTTATTTGTTTAAAACCAATAATGTATAGTCATGTGTAAAATTTAGTTCTATCTATTTTAACTCCATATTTTTTGTGTAAAAAACATAAACATTATCTGATTGTAGCCTGTCTTAGTTAGGCAAATACAACCTCAGACAAACAACAACATGTAAAAATTTTTACAGCGCCATTAGTTATTTAACAAAAATTAAGCCCATACTAAGTACCTCTTATTGCTTCCACAGGATTTAAGAGGGTAAGATGCAGCCAGATGCTGCTAATCATTAGCCTTTGATTAATTGATTAATTGATGATGCCTAGTCCAAAAAACAAACAGCATTTTAGCAGAAACATCTCATACCCACTGTAATGCATGGAGATGGAGGGGGGGTGAGGGCTTGTTTTTGCAGTTATTTTGACTTTTGCAGAGTTGACCAAAAACTTCTCTGTATACCAATGTGTTCTAAAATCTGTCCGACAGTTAAAATTTGCTTGAAATGCGATCACGCAACAGGACAAATACTGTAGCTGAAGCAAACCAATAAATCTACAGCAGAGTGGCTAAAAAATAAAAGAATGAAGGTTTTGTAATGGCCTTGTCAAAGTCCCCACCTCAACTCATGTGAAGTGCTGGGACGTTACCAGAGCTGTGCATAAGCAAATGCCCAAAAAATCTCAATGAACTAATGCAATTTTACAAAGAAGAATGGGCCAAAATGATGTAAGTGACTGATATTGTCATACACTTTCAAGTTATTGCTTCTAAGATGATATACTGTACAAGCTTTTAAATTAGGGGTAGTTTGTATTGCCTGAAATTTTTTTCTTTCTTTTTCGAATAAATATTGGAACGGTAAAAAAGTTACGATGTTTGTCTCAATAGACACAATAGACTCACTATGATCAGATGATTTTTAAATATTTTTTAGACACGCACACAAAAACAAAAAATTAAGAGGGGGCACTAACTTTTACACATGACTGTTATTCTTTGTAAGAATAATGGCATACTCTAGTTCTCCTGTTTAAAAAATACTTTATATACAGTGACTTATTATAATTTATTTTTTTATTTTAAAATCAACAAATTCACATGTTTTTAGAGAGATTTGTTTTTTCCGGATAGAATAATATACAGTATTGTGCAAAAGTCTTGAGCCGACCATCATTTCTTCATATTTTGGTTCCAAAGAGTCAGACTTTCTTGCATTTTTATATAGTCTTGAGAAATAGTTCTGCAGGCTTCCTCTTCTCTTGTTTGTAAAGTTAGTGTCTCTTATTTTCAGTCCAGTCCCTGTACCTGACCAGTTTCAAAAGAATGTTTTTTGTTTGTTAAGCCACACAGTGTAT
>JAOVVA010000016.1:11633788-11655624 GCA_028565275.1 Leiocassis micropogon
CTCACCATTAACTGTTTAAAGGAGATTAATGCATTTTTTGGACGCCTTCAGCATTCCTTTACAATGTAGAAAGAAATTAAAATCAGGAACCATCATGGAGATAGAAAGTGACCCCAAACTTTTGAACGGTAATGTATATGAAACCACAGTTACATGATGTTTTTTCACAGTAAACTGTACATGCGTGGTTAATTACAAATTGTAAAGAATGAACGATGGACCATGCAAGCCATGGAATTGGTCTGAGTGGAATCATTTATGCCAGTCATTTTACTTTCATATAACTGAGAAAATAATGCTTACTGTTTCTTAAATCATGACTTAACGTGCTTGCCACATGCATATGAAAAAATTATGCTTGCATATACAGTGTTGTAGTTATGCCAGCTTTTGGATCAAATTGTGAAAAGAAGATTAAAACTTTTAATCGATATGACTTTATAATTTTAATGCAACAGATGTTTTTTTTTTTTTACGTATGCATATTTAGTGTAACTATTTATGTAAATATGAATGGCTTGTCTGTGTTCAGCAGACAGCGTGGCGTGTTAGAACACTCTGTGCCCTCTTTTCCTATTGGCTCGTGACGATGCAGGCTGCAGCGCGTCCGCTCTCTCCAAAGCGTCCACGAGCGCCGCGAGCTGCAGGTGCCAATGAATGAAACGCACGTGGACGCTCGCGCGCTTCCCTTCTTCCTCGCGGTCAGCAGCGCACGCGGCGTCCCAATGAACCCTCGCGCGCGCGGCTCCTCCAACGTACAATGGATTAACAGGAAAGACATGAGCGCGCGCACGGAGGACGGGGTGAGCCTGTGCCAGCGGGCGCTTCAGATCATCACCGAGCTGTGCCTCGCCGGCCACGTCGACCGGGAGAAATGCGCGGACATCTTTCCAACCGAGAGCAACATAACAGGTAAAAGGAGTTCAGGTAAATCTGACTAAAATCGACCTAATTTAGTCACCTTTCTGACATGTCGTTATAATTTAATTGTGTCGAAAAGTTCCTTCCGTCATATTAAGTTTCCAATATACTACAGGAATACTAAAGGAATGCTTTCAACCACTTTTTTTTTTTATCATAATTTTTATTTCCCTGAAATGTATTGCAATGTCCTTACCAGACCTGCAGCTGGAGCGCAACAGGTAGCCGCATCTCCTTTCTGGAGACGCCTGACGCATTATTTTGAGAAAATCAAAGTTGTTCATGCAATCCATTCGGCTTGTTTGAATGCTGTTTGTTAGGACAAATAAATAAAAAAAAAAACCGAGGAGCGACCTTGCATGAAAAATATTGCACAGATTTTGTACTATGTGTCAGCACTGTGGAAATATACTGTACCCAATACACTGCTTATTTGACACAAAATAAACTTGGACTTAAATGATTCCATGCCATATGTACAAGCTTAACATATTGACCTGATTCCTAATTAGCAGCCTAGATTTTAGCCTTTAGTATAATGAAGAAAAAAAAGCATATTCCCAAACACATTGATTCTTTACATTCATTCCATTCATTATATAATCATATATGTTTGTGCAGTTACAGGTGACATGCATGCACATGTGCTAATTAAAAAAAAAAATGTATATATTTGCAGGATTCTAAATGTTGAAAGACATGCTCCTGACAAAAAAAGGCAAATGTTTATGAAGCATGAATTATTCCTTTGAGTACCAGGACCATGAAGACCAGTCTGCTGCTATGGTGACACCTGTGTCTTAGAAACGTGTATTTCACATTGCATTACCTCTAGATACAACGCAGGACCACCCCCACCCCCCACTCACACACACACACACACACACACACTCTCTCTCTCTTTCAGACACGCACACACACATATGCAAAGACACATGAGCACACATTCCCACATGTACTCTAGTTTGTATAAAATAAATGTTTTACTTGTTTGTTTCAAGTGTATAATGTTGATTTAAGGATGTGTTATTTCTTTATTGGTTGTAGACCTTTAAAACTAGAAGAAGGACATGCAGATATGGCTTAGGAACTCTGGCACTTTAATAAAAACCCATGTCAAACTTGTTAAACATGATGAATGACAATCCTTGTGTGATTTTTTTTTTTTTTCACACTGCGGCTTCCCTTGTCTTTTTTTGTTAAAAGTTTGATTGCATATAATTTTTTCCTTTCTTTACAATGCAGTATTTTAAGTCTTCTTCCCTTTCTTATGCATTTCCTTCTTTTTTTCCTCTCTATTACTCTCTTTCTTGTGTGTCCTACACGTCCATTGCTGCTGGCCGTTTCTGTTTGTGTCGTCTGTCCTTTTAATCCATCACTTTGCCCCATCATCTCTTACTTCTATGCTTATTACTCAACCTCTCCTCTATTTACTCCCAATCTCTCATTTTACTCTCTAAACTTTCCTCCTCTAAACCATGTCTCATTGCCTGTAGACATCTCTGTAAGTCTCCTAGCTGTGCTCGTGGGTTTCTGTGGACTCGCCTTGTTGGTAGTCTCTCTCTTTGTGTTTTGGAAGCTGTGCTGGCCCATCTGGAGAAGCAAGGCACTCTCCTCACACAGCGAGCCAGTTTCCCAAGGGGTGTTGCCCGAGGCACCAGCACCTGCACATCATGTCCGACCATCTCTTCCGGAGCGGCAGGTCTCACAGGCTGAGAAGCAGGAGAAGAATGTGGAGGAGGAGGAGCAGAGGAGGAGGGTGCCTGAGGTGAAGGTAAACGGTCATAGTTCAGTGAGGTCACTAGAAGCAGCCATGAAGATCAGCCAGACATCTCCAGACATCCCGGCTGAGGTGCAACAGACAATACGCGATCGTCTCAGTAAGAAGGCCAAGATTCAGAAACAGAGTACTGAACCCACCTCCTTCTCCAGGTATTCAGCTCCTTCCAGCCTCTCTCATGAGGTTTTATTTATTCTATATAACTTTGCAGGTCTAATAAACATATTGAAACTACTTCGCTAAATAAGGTCAACTCATATAAGATTTTTTTTTCTTCTTCTAGTCCCTGAAAAAATCTTACCAGAAATTTCAGGTCTTTAATTGTCTTAATTCTTTCAACCATTTAAATCTCTGACCAGTTTCTCTCAGCTCCTCCCAGCTCAAGTAGCACTTTTGCCTCTCTTTATTTAATGGCTGGGTGGGCACAGCAGGTCTGTAATAATGCATTTAATTTTCATGAAACTCTAAAATGGTCATGAAAGGTTTATTATAATAATAATAATAATAATAATAATAATAATAATTATTATTATTATTATTATTACGACGATTGTGGCATAGGTTGCTGTGCCATTTCCCAGTTCAGGGTCATGAATAGAATCTTGAGTTTGGGTTACTGTGGGGTTTCCTATCAGGTCTATGTGATTAAAAAAAAAAAAAAATTATACTCTCCAACATCATGGCAGAGGGTGGGCAAATAGTACTGTAGGTGACAAATCTAATTTACCTGAATATAATAGTGCCCTTACTGAAGAAGAAAGGAGGCATGAATTATTTATACCACCACTTTATACCAGTATAAAGAAGATAAGTTCTATCTCTGTGGCATTCCCTCTATCTTTTTTTGAACACCTGTGCACATACATACTGGTCACAGTTGAACACAAGAATGTCTAAAACATTCTAGAACAATACTGGATTTTTTTTTTCAAAACTATGAAATAACAGATATGGCTTTAGGTAATTAAGTAACACGAAGATCAACAACACCGACAGTCAGTTGTTATTTTAAGACATTAAGGTCAGCTGTTCTGGAACAGTTCTTGCAAGAACAGTATTGTCCAGTGCCGGATGGGTAAGAATAAACATTACTTAATTCATTAAATCTAGTACAGTAACTCACAGCATCATTATAAGGTGACCACATTTACATAATCAAATATTAACCCTATTATAAAACAAAATTTTGAAAATTGGTAAATTAAATACAGATTAAAATACAGAGTTCATTATACTCTATATTACCACTATGTGTGGTAAAGAATAAAAGGCATGTGGTGGGAGTCAAGAACAGTAGGGTCCAAAAAGTGTGAAAAATTTGCACACATTTGGTGCTTAAAATGCATAATTGTTATACTGTGTATAAAAATTTAAGCAGTTGTATCCATCAATCAAATAAACAATTAATCCAAGATTTATACTGTATAACAAAACGAAAAAAGCACGATCTGAGTAATTTTGTATTTGCAAATGTCAAATGAAAACTCCACTTAAAAAGAACAGCAGACTTTCAGTCTTCGCTACCTCATTAGTTATCAAGGTTATTGCAATTAAGAAAGAAATCAGTGCACAGAGAATAGTTTTTAGCATTAGAACTAATTAATATTGTTTATATCAAATTTAAAAGCTTGTAAAGGCAGCGTTTGCTATTCTCACTCCACAACTGACAGGGCTGCAATGAGGCCCCTATCTTCTTTCACTAGCCCTGTAATCACTACAGCCTTCCAGCCTCAGCACCCGAGTCATGCTGCCATGACAACGGCAATTAAACAATCAGCTGTTCTCCTCTTTGTTTGGTTCTCGACACTACATTTAAAGTGAAAGGGGTTGTAATTAGTATTGCCATGCAATAGAACCGACATACTGTAAGAGCTTGTGCTGCTGGGGATGTAGCGAACAGCTGCACTCCTCTACTGATGGTGGCCATTATTGAGTTCCCACAGAGCTGCCATTAAAACCCTGATGCAGCCTAATAAACTATGTATCGCCCAAATTACATGTTGATAGGATACCGAGAAAGGGCAAATGAGGGAGCTTAAAGGTCAGCTGTAAAAAATGGGACAGGGATCTTTTGTCTCCTGGTTCATTCATTTAGACATTGTCTGTTTGGTTTCCATCGTGTCTCCTACATTACTTTTTACTGTGTGACCTGTTGTTGTTGTTCTAATTTATTATATTTCTGCTATTATAATATTTTATCCAGTCACATTCATTTAGAGCTGCTGAGGTGGTTATTATTTAAAAAGATGTGACTGTGACTTGTAACATTGAGGTCATACTATAATACCGAGGCCAATATAGTTGCTAATACATACAGAAGCAACTTGTGCAGTTTAAAATATTTGAGGTACAGAGATATTAACTGAGTTAGACTATTCTAATCACAGGAGCATAAGCACTGAGATGACTAACAATTAAACTTTATGTAGCTTACATTAAAATGATGAATCAAAAACATCCCGGAGTCACTGACATAGCAACATAAATAATTAACTAGTATGATGTTTCACAACCTAACTCGACTGTAGGCTTCAATGTCTTTATTTGTGGTCACACCTTATTAAACATTAAACACTGTGCCGCATACTGTTATTGTATACTGTCAGTTGTTATTTTTTCTTTTGAAGTACAATAAGCAACAATAATTAATTCTGTACAACAAATTCTTGCTAGTTACAATGACCCTATACCATATTGGCCACTGAGCTGTTTTATCTTGCTGAAAGAGAAAAGTGCTGTTTTTCCCCAGTTTGTCCCAGTAGGCACGTCTGCATAGTCACATGGCACAATGGAGCAGCTATGTTAAAATACACACATGCCAAGAGGGCTGTGTGGTTGACAGCCTGGAAAAAAAAAAGCAAGCTGCTTAATGTGTGAATTGTGTAGCTTTTGTCTTCTGTGGTAGCTTTTTCTCCTCTATGCAACACCAGAGATCTACTACAATTTCCTCTAACTGCATTTTAAAGAAAACAAATGACAGAGAAACAAACAGTGGTTTGCATAAATACTTTAGAGCACCACTTAGAATGAAAATGTTAAGTTAAAAGGTTAATTTGTAACATGAAAGCTAAGTTTATAATATGAGTTCAGTCTTTGAGGATTTGAGAAGATAATGGCTTAGAAATTGCCACTTTCTGGCCATCTGGTCGCTACCCTGAACACATTATTCTTGAGTCAGGCTCAGCTGGGTCTGGGCATGTTGGGCAGCTAATCACCAGCCAAGGAGAGCTGAATAGAGGAATGAGAGGGTTAATGTAATGATTTTCTTTTATTCATCTTGAGGAAAGATATAAAATGGTAAACCTAGACAAATTATTAGCACTATCCCTTATGGAACAGTTAAACTGGCTGAAATCATCTTGTTTTTATGCCTCTAACAGAGGACCGTGCACATGAGATTTGAAGAAACCAGAAAAGAAAAAAAACTAAAGAGAATGAAAAAAAATATGACATATTGGATTTCTTATTAGGAAGAGTCATGCGTCAGATGGCATGGAGGGGATATTTTTATTCCCCTCTGGTTATGTGAGTGTTATTGGACAGAGCTGAAAATCCCTATAATGGATAATGTCACACTTTTTCAAATTACCTCCTAAATTCACATGGATTGTTTGCAGTTTGTTTATTATAGACTCCCACGTCTCTACTCAAATGATCCATTTGAGGAAACATCAACTATTCAAATACATTAATCCTTAGAGTCACATATTTTGTAAACTTACTCATTTGTTAATATTAAAATTATTTGATTGATTTATTTATTTTTTACAGATGAGTAGTAAAAGGGCATATACAGTATATATGGTAACTGACTAAGTGTACATGGAACTTTTAAGCACTTTTAGACATATCTATTGTGGGACACAATCACATGCAGCTGCAACTGAGTGCAAAAGTTAGATGAAAAATGGTTAGATGAAAAATTTCTATTTTGTACCAGTTGCTAGGTGACACAAGGCCGAAGTAAAAAGCCGTGAGGAAATGGCCGGAAGATCCATTATCGAAATGGGATTGTTTGATAGTTTAACAGTTAAACACTTAAAAATCTGAGTGGTTGTGCAAGTCAAATCTGCAACCTCTTCTTGCAACAAAAGCTAAGATTGAAATGAAGCAATTATCTGGCATTTTGTAAAATTATTTAGATAAGTGAGGAGGGAGTGGATTGGGACCAAAACAATAGCCCTGGAATTTGTTCCCATAGCCTTATACATCTTTTGCCCAAAAAGAAAATGCAAAAGTGCCTCAGCACTTTTTACAACCTGATGGTGACACTATTGCATAGTTTTCCCCCTGCTGGAGCCTGCAGTACATCTCTATTTGATTCATCTGTATTAATGTAGGTATCACATGCTTTTACAGAAGCAATCAAATGATCGTTATGTTAAAAGATGAAGGGCATTTGTGTACACTTGTAAATATAGTATTGTGCAAAATGTCTGGAGCCACCCCTCATTTCTTCATATTTTCCTTCCAAAAAACAAGACTTTCTTGTATTTTTTATAGTTATCTTTTTGGCTCTCTTTTTTTGAGATGATCAGGCTGGTGATTTGGTGATGCTGAATGCTAAGTGGTCCAAACAGAAGAGAGGGGAAATGAGGTTAAACAACGTACATAAACGACAAATCTTTAAATATTATCTTTAGCTACTTTGCAAGGGCACTGGTGGCTCAGTGGTAGGCGTTTCGCCTGCCATGCGGAAGGCCCGCGTTCGATTCCCAGCCAGTGCCCAAACCCCAGCCACTGGATGCAGTGCCTGTCCCAAGCCCGGATAAAATGGAAGGGTTGCGTCAGGAAGGGGTAAAACCTGTGCCAAGTTGTAGTGGGTATTCCGCTGTGGCGACCCCTTGCCGGGAGCAGCCGAAAGACCAACAACAACATCATTAGACACTTTGCAGCCTGTCACAGTAAAACATCTGTTCCCAATTTGTTCATTTAAACCGCATCATTTTATTTACTGTAACCTAATATGAGGAAATGAGGGGTGGCTCAAGACTTTTGTACAGCAGTGCATATACAATTAAGCATTGACTGAATTGTGTGGTAATCATTTCTGTACCCTAGCTTTTTCATTGAAAAATGCTAGAAGATTAAACACTGAAACATTGTAAAGCAGACACTTAAGTGTCTATATATCAGCACAATATGCTCTCGCTCTCTGCAGTATATGTGCCACTGTGTCAAAGTTTCAACACTTCGAAATATAAGCAGATAATATTCAGCATGAGTTTTCACTGCACTACAAAAAGACCATCACTTCAGGCACTAATTCATAACCTTTAGCTAGTCATCTCTCACCAGGCAGTAGGTTAGTACATTTTATGATCGATAAAAAGACAAAAGCAGTGGAATTCTACAAATGATAAACCAGCTAGTAGGCCTTAGTTTGCTTTCTGAGCCATGTAATTGAGCACTGCTTTTCATTCTTGCTCTTCCTATCATCACAATCAGCAGCAACCAATTTGTAAATAAAAAGGTTGATTGATTATTTGTTGAACAGTTTGCTCCATTTACAAGCACAGCTTTTCTTTTCTTTTCTCACACTCTGCCTGTGCATGTTTGTTTCTACACATCCTGCCAAAAAATGTTGCACACTCATATTTCTTTGGACATTCTTCAGCTTTGATTACAGTATGTAGTAAACTTCATTCATCATCGCAGTGTTTCAGCAACCTTAAACAATGTCACAACATTCATTTCATCCAGGGTTGCATTAGTCTTTGGCATAGATCTTGCGTTTATGATAGGGAAGACAAACCACTCCATAAAATCTCTGATACATCCCAAAGACTATCAGTCAAGTTAAGGACAAGACTGTGTGGTGGACAGTTCAAGTGTTAAAATGATTCCTTATTGTTGTCCTAGAATATGCCATCAGGGAAGAAAAAAAAGTCAGCTGCCTTTTTTTTGCCCAGATCATAACACCAGAGGATTATACAGTGGGCCTCATGCACAATCACTTCACACGCATCCATTTCTACCCGAAAGTGCTCGTAGATGTTTCCATTGCTCCAAAATCCAATCTTCATGCTCCCTAGAATATCTGAGTTTTTTTTTTCACCACATCATCCTTGCTAACAAGTTGTTTTCTAATGCCCACACAGCTGTTTAGTCAAAATCCTGTAAATTCTTTGCGCATATGTGTGTGTGTGTGTGTGTGTGTGTGTGTGTGTGTTTGTGTGTGGAAATGTCCTTACTTTCTCTATTATTAAACAGAACTGTTATTTCTAGTGTTGAGTTTTTATAATGCAACTTCACCAAACATTAAATGCTCTCTGATCATGGTTATTATTGATCATAAGTTTTTTTTCAACCACATTTCTTTTGTGAAGTTGATGTTTCAGCTTTATCCTAGCAGGTTTCTATAATGCATTGGACAGTTCTTAACCCAGTTTTTATTAACAATCTCATTTAAACAAATCTCATAAGTTGTTTTCTTTGCTTTAGTTGTTTAATGCTTTATGCTGAGCAATAATCTGACCATCATTCTTTTTCCACAACCATGGGATTGTCTTCTTGACATGGTTGTTTAAGAAATTAAAAGCTACTTACTGCATCAGTTAGGGTTAAAAGAATTGTTGCCAGCTCAAACATATTAATCACTGCAGTAATTACCCAATTAAAGGCTCTTAAATATTCTCCTATTATTGAATTCAAGTGGCAACCTTTTTTTGGCTTGGAATTAAATAATTGTGCATGAAATTGATAGTTAAAATGCAGAGGAAAATAACCGCCACACACTGCGAAAATTTCAGAACCCCTGATGGAGAGTTTTCCATGATCTATAGCTCTGAAAATGTTTCAGCTTTCATTTGCTTTGATATGTGAGTTCTTTATTTTCTCTGCAATAATACATCTCCTTTTTCGCTAGACACAATTCCTTCCGTCGCCATCTCCGACGGCAGATGAATGTCACCAGTGTGGACTTCCCCATGGACACTCTGCCAGTGAGACAGTCCTCAGCAGTGAGCATTGGGCGCATAAAGCCAGAACTCTACAAGCAGAAGTCGGTGGACTCGGAGGAAGGGAACAAGGAGCCGGTGGAGACATGTGGCAAGCTTAGCTTTGCACTGAAATACAACTACGAGGAGCAGGCTTTAGTCGTGCGTATCCTTAAAGCCCTGGACCTGCCGGCCAAAGACTTTACAGGTACCTCTGACCCCTACGTAAAGATCTACTTGCTCCCTGAGCGTAAAAAGAAGTTCCAGACACGGGTTCATCGAAAGACACTCAACCCCACCTTTGACGAGGTGTTCTGTTTCCCGGTGGAGTACGATCAGCTGTGTAACCGCAAGTTGCACTTCAGCGTCTACGATTTTGACCGTTTCACAAGTCATGACATGATTGGCGAGGTAGTTGTGGACAACTTGTTTGAGCTCTCAGACCTGTCACGTGAGTCTGTGGTCTGGAAGGACATTCTCGCATCCACCACAGTGAGTATGGTGTTGTTCTTTTTTCAAAATCAATCCTGATTATATTTTAAAATTAAGACTAAAGAATAATGAATTTAATCCATGATTCAGATCATTAAATTTCCTGGAAAGCTACTGTCATTTCACATGCACCAATGTACAGCAGGAAGAGGAGAACAGGGTATTTCATTAAAGTGAATTGGTCTGTTATGCAAAGCCAGGTGTGAAAGAGGACTCAGCTCAAAACTGACTCACCTTTCCGGACACCCACACCCCTAATCCAAAGAGATCCCTGCTATCCCTAATCCCTGCTATGCCCTGGGAAACTACAGACATCACACATGACTAACGCTGCTGACTTTTGAATTGGTCATGTCTGAGCATCCCACAGCACTGGAGACATGCTTCAAGAAAAGAAGAAGGCAGCCATGACTTGTTTTCCTTCCATGTCAGCCTTTGGATTTGTTCTATTGTCTGTTTGGCTTCTTTATCCCACTCAAAATGACGCCTCAGCAGATCTCTCAGTTTATATAACAACTTCAGTCATGCAGAGTCACAGACAAGTTTCCTTGACAAATGTACTGTAGTTCTTTTTTTCACACTGAAGTCCTCCATGCTGTGAAGTGTTCTCATCTTGGAGTGACTGCTTTCCCACAGCTTTGCTGAAATCTCAAATCTGATTGGTCAGAAAGTGTTGATTCATTTTCACCACTGACAATAATACCGGATGTACTTCAGTTCAGGGTTTTACAATAACGTGCTATGCATGATATTTTCTAAAGTAATCCATTACAGAATAAGGCTTATAATAAATAGATTAAAAAAGTATCTCATCATTGATGAGGTAAAGATTTCTGTAAGGAATTTTATGTATGGTCCACAACGATCGATCGATTGAAATATAGATAAATGGATGGATAGATGGATAGATTTACATTATTGATTCCAGATATCCAGCAGCAATGGAGACAGTAACACAAGAACAGATTTGTAGATGTGATTGCAAAAATAGAATTTTAATCATTAGTAATTAGTAATAAAATGTAGCTGTCAAAGGTTAAAAGTATGAGGTGCCTTCCCCCCCCCCAAGTAAATACAAAATAGCATTCAGAATTCATGCATCACACTACCCTGAGACTTTCAGAAATAAAACCTACATCCTTTACTTGTATCCTTACTTCTATACAAATAAGAGGGAATAAGATAAACAGAAATAGAAAAAAATAATTAAAATTATAAAATATTCATAAAATATTAACGCAAATGCAACTGATATACAGTAAGGGTGGCAGGATCCTGTCACAGTTAACGCTATGGGAAACAAATGTGTTGAGTGTGTCCACTCACCCTGCTGCAAAGCTCTAGTGGATATAAAGGGATATACAGTACAGGTAGTCCCCAACTTACAAACATTCGAGTAACGAATTTCTGCAGATATGAACGGACCTGCGGATATGAAGTGATTTTACTTCAGGTTTAATCATGTAAGTAGCTTACATGTATTATACAAAAATAGACACTGCAATGGACCAGATTCTGATATTTACAATGTTATACAATATTTTCAGTGTTTAAGAGTCTGGTATATTGTATGTATGTGTGAGGGTGTGGGAGAAATGAGTCGGCCTCACCAGATCAATTAATCAGTCCGGAGCATGATGATATAAAATGGCTGTCCTGTAAAGCTGTAATGATGGTGAAAAATCCTCAACAAAACAGAGTTCAAAGTCCTGTACAGTGGAAAACAGCTCTGAGACAAAATGGTGTCTGTTACATACAAAAAACACTGTTACATTTGTGTCAGGTTCATTTCCTTAGGAGTTAATAAAGACTCACTTTTTCCAGACTTAAGTACAAATTGAACTTACGAACGTCTACTAGAACAGAACTGGTTTGTAAGTCGGGGACTACCTGTGTGTGTGTGTGTGTGTATATATATATATTAGTTAGATAGATAGATAGATAGATAGATAGATAGATAGATAGTGGAGATTATGGCTCAGTGAGTGTGTGAGTCACCACAAAGAATCACATCTTTAAAAAAAAAATTAAAATAAAAAAAAAAAAAAAAAAATATATATATATATATATATATATATATATATTTTTTTTTTTTTATTTCTTGCTGAAAGATGTGATTCTGTGTGGGGACTCACACACACTCACACACACACACACACTGAGCCATAATCTCCACTATCTATCTATCTATCTATCTATCTATCTATCTATCTATCTATCTAACTAATATCAAATCATCAACTTGCTTCCTTTGCTTCCTTTTTTTTTTTGGCTTTTTTTCTTTTTTTCTGTTGAAAGATCTGACTTTCTGTGGTGACTCACACACACACACTGAGCCATAATCTCCACTCTGGAAAGTTTGACACATCAGTCGCCGCAGGATTGATAAATGCTGATTGTTGTGTCCGCACATTTCATTTCATCTCCTCATTGTTGCTTAAATGCCTTCCAGTATGTCACTCTGTATATAATTTTCTTGACATTGCTGTGAATTATTGTCATGTTTTGATGGGTTGATGTGTTATTTCTGTGAATTTCTCCATTACATTTTTTTCAGTTTTTTTTTAACTCTAGTCATAAAAAGCATTAATATCCCAAAGAATTTAAAGAAATGATAAAGTCTTTCCAAGCTGTGATGTGGTGGTGAAGGTCTCTAACGTAACGTTACGTAATCTTAGACTTTATATTGTATTTTTTATTATGGTTACATATTGCATCAGTACAAGCAAAAACTCAAGTGTAAGATTGCAATTTGGATCCTTTTTATTGTCTATTATAAGGTATAGCCCATGCAAGATCTGAACATTGTAATACATCAACTATCATCTTTACTGTATTATTAGTCAGTATCTACAGTAGTATTGTAAAAAAAAGAAAGCCTTTGTGATGCTCCAGAGACAATGCTAATGCTCAGAGCTTGTGGAGACATTCTGGTTACTTGGATCCCCCAGAATAGACCCTGCCATTGATTGCACCCTTGAGCAGTCACACTTCCACATCACATTCTAACCCTTCATTTCATCCCCGGTTGACGCCATTGGTTTAATTCGGGTACCGCATGTCGCTGCACACGCATCAGACAGTAGAATGATGGCTAACATTACATAAAAGGGGTAACGGCTTACAGTAATGGTCCTTTAGTAAGCTCAGTTTTATTTGTATAATGCTTTTAACAATAGACACTGCCACAAAGTCAGAATTTATCCCCATAATGAACAAGCTAGGATTGATTCTGGCAAGAAAAAACATTTCCTTAAGACAACAAGTATTAATCTTAAAAATGAGGGGAAGAACCATTTAATTTGTCACACTATAGCCGACTGGTGGGGATATACATATACTGTACTGTGTACGCAAGCACATGATGTTGTCTGAGTTTAGTATATTCAAAGAAAATGTAGGTATTTTTAGTGTTGAGCCAAACGCCCTGAATAAACATGTATCACGTACAGTACATCAAAGAACAAGTGCCTTTTAAAGAGAAGCCTGGGACATTTAAGGAAGGTCTAGGGAAAAAGAAAGGAGACACTAATAAAAACCTAACATGATGAAACCTTAAGAAATCAGATTCAAAAACAACCCATGCTCTTCTACGTGACACCAGATAATGGAATAATAAATCATTATTTATCTAAAACGATACTAATTGCATTAAAAGGATGTCCTGTTCAAGTGTAAGGAAATGGATCGTGGGATAATCACTGGATTACAGCAGCAATTAGCAGTCCCATAGTTAATTATGATAAAGAAATTACGTCAAAAGTTACTCCTTGTTATAATAAACGGTGATTATGAAGATAAGTGATCATCATGAGCCGATGTGAAACATGAATTATTACATATATATAGGCATTTTAAATAAGAAAGATTTCTGATAAATGGCACAAAAAAAGATTCAAAAACATGATTGCAAATAATAATTCAGACTGACTGCAAGTTGAATAACCGTAATGCTGCTGAATTTTAATAATAGTATGGTTTAATGGAGCATTCAGGTCAAGTAATACTCAGTGTACAAGTGGAACACAGTGGATTGTAGTTTCTAAGAACCTATTAGGACCATGTAAACAATTACATGCAAGGACATTTTGCACCACTCCTGTCATTTTGTAATACACTTACCTGTAACAAGGACAGTTTGACACTCTTGTCAAGGATTATGTAGAGCGCTGTAGTCAAGGACCATTTACAAAATGTCGTGTTGCAGCAGGACAACTGCATAGTTTGAGCATTTGTAGTGTTTCTACTGTAGATCATTAAAAACCCTCCATCTGAAACAGTGGCAGCGCAGCATTCAAAATATTTCCAAAAAGAATAGTTCAAACATTTAAAAACTTTAGTATTGATTTGAGTATTAAACGTGTTCCACTGGAAATAGCCCAAACAGGAAAGACTTTCCATGTGGATGAGTCAGAGATTCAGAGAGTACAGTACATACAATCAGCAGTGACCACTGTTTCCTGTATTACTGTTGGATTATTAATACAACACAATCAATAATGGCGCAATTTCAGTTAATTCTGTCATTTAAATTAGTGCAACAAACACAAAAAGAAAATAGACTGATAGCACAAGTGTTTCAAGTCATTATATTTTTACTATCAGAGTGAATAAGTATTCAGGCTGAACATGGTAATGTTTTCTTAATTTCTTATTGTTTCGTTGGGATATAATTAAAAACTAATTAAGTAAACCTTAAATGCGCTATCAAAATGGTACAAGGAAAATGTTACGTACTTACTATGGTTTTATTATGCTTATTATACACACACCAGCATTTAATGTACTCATTAATAAAAAGTGGCCTAATGACTTGTTGACACAATGTTAACAAAATGTTTGAGCATAATTTTAATTATGTGTAGGTAATGATTTATTATGGCAGTGCTTAAGTTTATAATAATTTAAAGTAAATATACAGTACAATTTTTAAAGAATCAAGATGTGATTTCTTGTAATACAGATACAAGAAATATACTCTAGTAATTACATTAGAAATAGCGATTTTCTCAAAAGAAGACTTAAATAGACTCTGTAAATGATTATTATTTTTTGTTTCTTTTTTTATAATGTAGATGAGCAAACAGTAGTCTGTCTTCATTGATTAAATAAATACAATTATTTAAAGTGTCAATCAGTGGTTTATATTCGTTGTATATTTAATATGTGATAATATGCAAAGTAAATGTTTAGAAATTAGCTTTTTTTATTTAGTTGTGTGTTTTTATGAACTATAAAGCCAATTGTGAACCTCACTGATGTGTAACGTAATGTGTATGCTTCTCTGTAGGAGAGTGTGGATTTAGGGGAAATTATGTACTCCCTCTGCTACCTTCCCACGGCTGGCCGCATGACTCTGACTGTCATCAAGTGCCGAAATTTGAAAGCCATGGACATCACTGGCTCCTCTGGTGAGTGCAGATTCATGCACACTTGGAATAAATAACATTTTTTTATGTATAAGTTAGGGTGTTGTGTAAAGTTTGAATTCCGACACGAGTGTTTGCTTCCTCAGACCCGTATGTTAAAGTGTCGCTGATCTGTGACGGTAGAAGGCTGAAGAAACGGAAAACCACCACTAAAAAGAGCACACTCAACCCTGTGTACAATGAGGCCATCATCTTTGACATCCCTCCGGAGAACGTGGAGCAGGTCAGCCTGTCGATTATGGTGATGGATTATGACCGGTAAGTGGTGTCTTCTTATGAATCATTTTAACCATGTATCAGTTTTCAACGAGTTGCAATGCCATAGCTAGTGAGAATAATTGGAATTGATCTATGACAGATTTATTGGCAACCTTCATCAAAATTATTGATAGAGTGTAGCTGTGAAGCTGTATACTTTGCATCAAGTATCAGTAGTAAGTCAGTAGTGCTATTTTTCTCACCAGAGTTGGACGCAATGAGGTGATCGGTGTGTGTCGGACAGGCCCTGATGCTGAGGGTCTGGGTCGAGACCACTGGAACGAGATGTTGGCCTACCCACGCAAGCCCATCACCCACTGGCATGCCCTGTGTGAGGTAGGGAGAGGATACCATCTTTTCATCAACTTACTTGTACTGTACCATCTTTTCAGGGTCTGACATGGCTACCATAACAAAAATGTAGAAAAATCTAATTATAAGTCATTAAAAGTCAATTTGTTGGCCTGCAATAAGCAAAAAAAAAAAAAAAATCAGTCAAGGATATTGCTGAAACTAATGGACTTGGGTTACAACACAACTGTACAACACATTATTAAAACCTTGAAGGTTACTGGTGAACCATAAAATGACAACAGAAAGGTGCATTTTCACATATACCGGACCTGGAGAAGATTAGAAGCGCATGAAACGATGGACCCATCATGCATACAGTAGTGCCCACTGTATAAGCCTCTGGAGGCAGTTGTATGAGCTTCAGTTGGTCAGGTCTAGGCTCAGGAATGTGGCAATGAAATAAAGTCAACTGATGACCTGAATGTACTGAATGACCAGGTTATCACATCTATGGACATTTTTCCCCTGATGGCACAGACATGTTCAAGGATGAAAATGACATAAACATGTTGTTTTGAAATTAAGTTTATATAATCAATAAAAGAAATGACTATCCGAAGTCTGGAACCCATTGACATCACCATCCCAGTCTCCTCCCTTGAGCTGCATTGTCTTGCCTTTACTTCAGCCCCCTTCAGCTGCTGTTTGTTTGTTTGTAGGTCTTTCTGATTTCAGTTTTATCTTCAGTAATTAAGATAAAATTACTGATTTAGCTGACCTCAACTCATTTGGTCTCATGGTCGGCTCATTACCCATCACTTTTCTTTAGTATATGTCTATACACTTAATAATTCATTTTGCTACTTCAGTCAGCATCCACATCATCAATAACCACCAGTGATCAGGTTCCATTGGCACCATGTTATATGATGTGGTATGCTTTGGTTCAAGAGCCCTTTCATTCTTTCTCCCCATTCTTCTCTTTCCATCATTTTCGTTCAAGTCGATTTTAAATGTACAGTAATCTTCCTACAGAAAAGTCTAATCTGGTGTCTTCATATTTTCTACTACAGTGGCCAGGAAGAGGATCCAGTTTTGAAAGCCAGGGTTCTTGCCCGTCCCCAAAAGCTCCACAGACTCCATAACCTCAACCTCAACGAGATCTCAAATGTCCAAAATTGTTTCTACTTAGTGGCCATGTTTTTGGTTTGCCAGATATCTCTTTTTTTTCTTTCTCTTGTTGTAGCTTGTAAAATGACTTTATTTTCCCTGAGGATAAAATGCAGTGCAAGTAGTCCATGTACACACAGCTAATGTGACTCTATTACCTCTAGAACTTGTGCTGAAAGCATGCGGGTTAAAAGCAATGGGTAATGCAACAAGTTTATTGATTGCTTAAGAGATGGAATGTGATGATTGACAGTACATAATGATAGTACATTAGTGACATATCATTTGATAGCTTTTAAAATTTTGTCTTTTGCATAATATAAAAAATATTTGATGTTTTAAATATTTATTTTTTTAACTGACAAGCATAGTGGTACCATGCACATTTTAAATCTAACCTTATTCTGTGTGTGATTGGAAGTTATAACAGCAGTGTTGAGCCCTGAATAGTCACCCGACTAATGTAGATGTCAACACATATGGTAAAAATGTATGCAAATGTTTAATACTCTGGCTTTATTGTAACATATATATACAGTATTTATTACTCTTGTAAAGTGAATAATAATTTTATTTATGTTTTTCAATTTTCCATTTAGTATAATTAGTAATCAATGATGAAAATGACACTGGACATTAATGCTTGTTTTCAAAATACTGTGTAGCATATAATGAACTGAAAAATTGGTCATTTAAGTGCTTTAGAAACATTGCATTCTCCAATTCTGAAGTTTGTCTTGAATTTAGAAGACGCAGAAACCATTTTATCCAACAAATATAGAAAAAAAAGATAAATTATTAATTTTGATCTGCAATTTCCTGAATTGGAGAAAGACCTCAGGCTTACGAAAGCAATCCAGGGTAGTGGTGCTTCTTCAATCTGACAAGAATCAGAGAACCCAGAAAGCCATATGTCCGATTAGAACCTGCAAAAATATGTGAGAAGAGAGATCTTTCTTTAGTTTAGGAAAATGAATGAGCATTTTAGGAAACAGTTTGCAGCATGGAGGAATGGTGATCTGTCAACCTCATGATGCATTGATTGCAGTACAGATTTTGCAAAAGTGGATTTCACAGTAGCAGATAATGTAGCTTAAGGATTTATTTTGGTAAGTCATCAAATGCACAACACAGTAAATTATCAAAAAGTTCATTTACTAAAAAAAAATCATTCCTTTCTAACAATCTTTTTCATTCCTTCATGTCTCCTGTATATCAATAAATATGCATTGATGCACATGAGCATAATGCAGAGGTTGCTTTTTGCATCTATAGAAGGTTTTAAAGGCCCATTACTAAGGTGTGTTCTTAGTTATTACATTCTTTTTAACTAATCAAATTAAAATGTGGTAGAATTAAAACCGGTTTTGTCAGCAGTGACAAAAACGGTTCAGTTTCATACACAAATTTGTATCAGCAATAATGTATTTTTAAATACAAAAAATAAATATGTTCCATTTTAATAGTGAAATAAAAAAAATCAACATTCTTGATAATGAGCTCATTTTGAGATGTTTACATATGATGAAGTGGTGCATCCCAGGGAATTCTTTTATTTAAAATAAAGTGGTAAAACAAACATTCATATGTGTTTAAAAAAGTTAAATTGAGCTCCATAAATTATGGTATATGGAGTTAATAGCAAAATGTAGCTCAGATTGACACAAGTTTTTTTATTTATTATTATTTTATTTTATAACTTGTTTTTAATTGAATAACAAACAGGCATATGGAAGAAATCAGATGCTTAGAAATTTAGTTTTTCCCAGTGGGTTGCTCAAAAACAGCTGATGCATCATTAAAACTAGAACACCTTGTGATTATGCAAATTAGTTTCATTAATTAAATTTATATGCACAGCCTTGGACCAAAGGTGTAATGCAGAATTTATATTATAATTTTCTGTTCCCATTTACAAGTGATTTAATGTTACCATAGCAATGTAACATTAGTAGTGTCAATTAATGACGTGTAGACTTTGAAATCATCTCATGCAGTTGGCTACTGAAAGTGTTTTGAAGAAGTAATGCTATGAACATGGCAAATATCTAAAGGCTGTGTACTGTTATCTTCACTTTGCACAGAAGGACTATGTTTCTGCCCCAGTAAATCATAAGTAATAGATTCTTGTAGCATATTGACACCTGTCTCTCTATCTCCTTGATGATAATAGAACTTTTACATATGGATTCCTGAATTTTGGAGTTGTCTTTGTATTTGCACATATCCACCGTTTCAGTGCCAACATGCATAAATACTTGAGCATAAATACTTGAGTTTCTTGGTTATGTAAAAGTGCATTTCTATGGATTGTTTGGTGATAATTTATATGATGAGGTTACATAATTTTATCTTATATAAATATAAACTTATATAACTTTACCCTATATGATCTTATATAACTTTATATATGATTTAAATCTATTGTGAAAAGTTAAACATGCTGAAAGTGCTATTCTTTAAATCATTGAATAGTTACTTGTTACAATGCAGTGCTTTTTGTCTTACTTGTTTCTGGTAATGAAGAAGTGTTCACTACCTGTTGTCATGAAATGTACAGTTTTGTGAGAACTTTTGTAACTATTCAGTTAATACTGAATATTGTAATTTACCGTATCTGTTTCTTATGTACTTTAACTAAATAAATGCTGTTTGTCAAACTGCAAGTCATGCCTTTTCCTTGATAGAAATATATAGTCATTATACAGCCCAGCAGGCAAGTGGACACTTTTTAACAAAAGTGGCCCATAACTATATGGATATTAGTGTGCACTCCATATCTTCCCCTGATGAAGTTGTTGATAGCATCTTGTGTTAGACTGTCAAAACAGTTACAAAGTCATTGCTGAATGGTTTAGCTATAAAGTGCAGTGTTCACTCCTCATATTACAAGTAAATACTGTATATTATTATATCTTTATTTCCTTCTTCTCTTTAACCCCACAATACACACCCAATATTTTCCAGCCAGTTACCACCCATTAGCTAGCCCATTGATGATAGCACCACCCACCCTGATTGATAGTTATCAAGTGCTTACTCCAAACCACCAAAGACATCCTCTATTTTTTTCAAAAACAAATGTACACGTCTGCAAATGGATATTGCCATTGTGATTGACAGTAGATCCAGTAAAGAGCCAGTAATGCAATCCCCCTATCCAGAAAACCTGACCAACATTGTGATGCAGGTGCTTAACAACATTCAGGTGTATTGCATGATGTGGAAGGGAAAATGTTTAAAACATACGCACCTACCTGCCTGATTGTCAACCATGAATGAAAAAAAATGAAATCCGCTTGGTCTGCACTCAGGCTAGAGATAAAAAAAAAAAAAAGCAACATAAACTCATATGGTGGATGATGTTGCAAATTTCTTACAGTGTCTACAGATGCCTATTGACTTAGGGTACATTAGCTTATAAAAACCATGTAGCCTGCATTACTCAGGTTAATTGCCCAAAAGCTCCAAAATGCTTGTAATGGCTAATTTGTTTTCTAACGATGGTAAACTGCTACTGGAGAATATAATTCTCTGGCGAATTAACTCCAGACAGAGTAATCATACAAGCGGTAGGAGACAATTTCAGACATTTTCCCCCAAGCCCATTTTATTTAATCCTTTTTTTACTCTGTCTAAAGCCATAGCCTTGTTAATTTAATAGTGTGTACTGTTTCTAGAGCATGTACCACCCCAAAGAGAAGGTGGTACCACAGATAATCACTGAACTTCATGCATTTTCCTCAAGACGTGTTAGTTTATGAAGAAAAAGGTCTACTGAAAGAATTGTGTTGTATACCTTTGATGACTACAAAGGAAGGCTTCAAAAGATACTGTGCCCATTGGATGGCCTTGATCAGGTTGTCTTTGTAGGAGGATATCAAAATAACCTTCTGAGGCTGAGACATAGGACTGACAGCTTCATTCATAGCAGTCAAAAGGCTATGATCTGCAGCTCTGATGGCCCGGTGTCCCAGAAATGACTTATTAGAGGTGCTGTGGATTACACTTATACACCAAATAGGTACACTCTGCATGGAGTGGCAGTCTGCTGCACACACACACACTATGGGTACTATGGACAATTGGAAAAAGCAGTTAGACTACTCTGCACGACTTTGGAAAAACCAGAGAGCCTGGAGGAAACACACCAACATGGCCGGAGTGGGATTTTTCATGCCCAGGACCAGCCCACATCTTTCCGTTGTACAATTGCTCTCTATTGCCCTGTTGGTTATCTAACAAAATATCAAATAGAGGCAAAATGAAAAGTCAATATATTTCACTTTTCTATATACAATACAACAGTTCATCGCAACCTTTATAAGTTTTGGTTTACACCCAAGATAACTGGAAATGGCTCAGCCCTATAGCATCAACACCAACCTAAGCAGTGCACTGTTTTCCGCAACTTTGTTAATTACTATGTAGTTGTAGACTGTCTGAAGACATGTAGATTCGGTTAATTGGTCTTCCCAAATTCAATTCAATTCAATTCAATTTTATTTGTATAGCGCTTTTAACAATTGTCATTGTCGCAAAGCAGCTTTACAC
>JAOVVA010000016.1:11666983-11677581 GCA_028565275.1 Leiocassis micropogon
TGATTGTGTAAAGCTGCTTTGCGACAATGTCAATTGTTAAAAGCGCTATACAAATAAAATTGAATTGAATTGAATTATGGGTGAAAGCAGGTCGGTACAGTCTGCAGTACTGAAAGGAAAATAGCTACCCGCCAAAACCCACATTCAAAACCAGTCACTATAGCATTTTCAGTAAGAAACCACATCTGATAATGTTATGCCAGCTTAAACAATACATTCTTCCCATAATAACTGCTTTGAAGTCATTCTGAATTGCCTCTGAACTGTAATGAGAATTACCAGACTGTTCCCCACCTCCATGGTTTATTTGCCTCACCTTTTGGCTACATAGTACTGGTAAGAATCTTTCACCCTTCAATAAGTCAAAAATGATCTCCAAACAAAATTCGGACCAATGGTCTAAACAAGGTGAAAGTTTCTTGAAGAGAATCATTACTGATGACGAGACATGGTTTCATCATTATGAGCCAGAGAGTGGAACGGAAACATCCTTAATTGCTGACCAAGAAAAAGTTGAAGTCAACCATCAGCTGGAAGATCGATGCTTACAGTTGCCTGGGATTCCCAAGGACCAGTATTGGAACATTATCAGAAAAAGGTTTAAACAATCAACTGTGCTCCACAGTCCATTATTCAAACTGAAGCCTTTTTGTCCCTGATTAGCCTCACTGGTTTTCTTAAGGCTAAACAGCTGTTTATTAAATTCAGACTCAGATTTTATTTGTCACATACACAGTCATACACAGTACGATATGCAGTGAAATGCTTAATTCTTCGCATATCCCAGCTTCTTAGTTAGTAGGCAGGGGTCAGAGCGCAGGGTCAGCCATTTTACGGCACCCCTGGAGCAGACAGGGTTAAGGGCCTTGCTCAAGGTCCCCACAGCGGCAACCTGGCAGAGCTGGGGCTTGAACCACCGATCTTCCGATCCATAGCTCAGAGCCTTAACACACTGAGCCACCACTGCCCCCAAAAATGTATTCAAAATCCCTTGAGTTCCCTTGTGTGTGTGTGTGTGTGTATGTGTGTGTGTGTGTGAAAATGCTCTTACTTTCACTATTAATCATTGCTATAAATTCTACTGTGGTTTTTCGATTTGATTTCACTAAGCCTTGAAGTAATCTCCCATCACGCTCATTCAGGACATCTTTCCAACCACATTTCTTCCTCATCGATGATGGTTCACCACTATCCTTCAGTGTTTCAGCAATCTCCTTAGTCATTTTTTTCTTGATGCAGGACCATAATTTGACCCTTCTAAAAAGAAGAACCTCTTTGCCATAATATTTTGCATAAAACAAGGTTCTGACAATGTTATTTAAGAAATATGGAGCTACTCAATGCATCAGTTAGGATAAAATAACTTGCTGAACCATATTAAATCACTGCAGTAATTATCCAATGGAAGCCTCTTAACTATTTGATTAATTAAATCCAGGTGGTGACTTTTTCGGCCAGGCAGTGTCTCTCCTTCTATTTGAGTGGAACATTTAAAATGAAATTTTCTGTTTAAATAAATAAATAAAAATTTTATTATATTAAATAGTTTTGCTAATTTTCACAAAGTGTCAATAATTATAAAGTTGCTCATACAGTGAAACCTTGGATTGCGAGTAACGCGGGTTTGCGAGTGTTCCGCAAGACGAGCAAAGATTTCTAATAAATTTTGACTTGAAAAACGAACAAGTCTTGGTTTACGAGTACAGAGTATCATGTATCACGCATGCGCTTCTTGTTTTGACGCCGAGCGTCACATGATCACAACTGAGTCAACGGTTTCTCTCTCTCTTGTGCTGCGGAATTGTGGGTAATCGTCTCCCCTGCTGGGTCTTAGTGCGTCTCTTACTGGTATAATCAACATCCGTGCACGCGTTTACTGTTTACTATAACACTGTGACCACGTGTGTGTTTATTTTGTGTCTGTATGCGTGTGTGTACAGCGCACGTGATAAATAAAGCAAAAGCAAGTCTCATTAGAGAGGTTAAAGATCCATTTTATCTCTCTGCTCAAGGCTCTTTGTGTCTGTGTGCGCGTCATTGGACACCGTGCCCCACACACACAGATCCCTCCTACTTTCGCCTTCACAGACACACAAACGCTCTTTCTCTCTGCTCTACAAAGAAACACTGCTCTGTCGCGATTCTTTTCAAAGGTAAAGTGCAGGTTAATTTGTTTTATTTTTACTTTACAGCAGTGACTCCGTTAGTGTGTCGCTCAATCGAGTGTCATTAGAGAGATTTCTTGTTTATGTGTGAAAAGAGTGGAGGAAGGGTAATTGTGTAAGACCAGAAAGGGGAGAGGGGAGCTTACTTTAGATTCACACACACACACACACATATCGCATGCGCGCATAAACGGAAACACTTATCTGTCAGGATTTATTTTAATTTTTTTTAAAGGTAAAGTGCAGGTTAATTTGTTTTATTTTTACTTTATATTTTGTGTTAATTATTTTTTTGGGCTGCGGAACGAATAATTTGAGTTTCCATTATTTCTTATGGGAAAATTCTATTTGGTTTACGAGTGTTTTGGAATACGAGCCTCTTCCGGAATGGATTATGCTCGTAATCCAAGGTTCCACTGTAGTCCCCGACTTCCGAACATTCGAGTTAAGATTTTCCACAGACACGAACAGACCGTGGTTTGCATCCAACATTTGTAGATGTAAACAAATCATGGAAGTAGCTCACGTGCTGTTATGTTAGTCTTTCAGCTGCTCCCGTTAAAGGGTCGCCACAGGTTTTACGCCGGATGTCCTTCCATTCATTGCAACCCTCCCATTTTACCTGGCTTGGGACCGGCACGTGTATTGTACAAAAATAGACACTGCAGTGATCCAGATATTAATATTTACAATTATAATCAATATTTTCAGTGTGTAAGTGAATGTCTAAAATTTCTAAAGTCTGGTATATTGTGAGTGTGAGGGTGCGGGGGGGGGAAATGAGTCGGCCACACTGGTTTCACTGAATTAGTCCGGGAGCACGATGATAAAAAAAAAAAATGGCTGTCCTCAACAAAACAGTTCACAGTCCAAGAAAGTGTTAAACTTTGACAGAATGGTGTCCAGGACTCCCCTGCACACTTAGTTTGCAGTCTAAGTAAAGTCAACAACCATGCACGTGTGTGTGTGCACGTGTGTGTAAAAGTCACCCTACACAATAACAACCCCCGGTTACGGTGCGGTTACGGTTTTTGGCCACATGATGGCACTGTTGGGTAAGGGGACAGATTTAGTCAAGTGGATTGGTACTGTATGCTTTACATTGTATATTTGTGTCAAAGGCGTGTTGTATAAGACGGTGTCGGTCGCCAGTTTAAATTTTATCCAGGCATGAATACCTTATTTATTATTATCTATATTTTAGGGGGGAAAAGTTGGAACAAATAAAAGACCTGCACAGATAACTCCAGCATCCTGTCTGTGTAAACAGTCTTTGTGATTCTTCAGGGAATAAAGACAGTCCCACAGATGAATCTCATCCCCTTTACAGTTTACTCTGTCCAGTCAGATAACGCCGTCACGAGCACCAAAAGCAGCGTTCCTATCAGCACTCACTGCATGGCCACAACCGAGCTGTCTGCAGACAACCTGAGCATCCTTGATGCCCCACTGATCACTACAAGTGGCTCCCCATGTAGCATTATAATACAGCTTGAGCCTTCCAGAGCAGCCTCCCTCTCCTCCCTGCAACCTGAGAGGCAGATTCCCTGCACAAATTACACACATGCTACATGATTACACACAGCTGCTTTGACCATTTTAACAGAAAAGAGTGAAACTTTCTTGATTGATACTTCAGATTCAGTTGTTAAACACAAACCTTAATTGTATATGATTAAAAGAGTCCTTACTTGAGCAATGTTTTTGGCAGGCAGAGGAAATGCTTCTCAGATGGTGTTGACGAGTATGGTGTTTTTCTACATCTGTGTGCATAGAACAGTAACTGTTACCTACTTCTTGATATGTCCATCTTTCCTAAATATCCCTCTCATCAAAACATATGGGCACACCTTGCCTTTTTATACCACTTTTTTACTGTTGTTTTGAATATAAACAGCAAATTTGTCCAAGTTTATAGACCAAAGTGTTCTAAAGTGGTCTTGTCAATACTCTTATTTTTGTAAGAGACCCACAGCAGATGACTTTCAAACACAGATATTTAATAATTATTTTTTTTTTGATTGCTCTGGATTCTGTGTATGTATATTTCTCCATAACTAAGAATCTGATTGGCCAGGTGTTTTTTGGTAATGCCTTTGCTAACAAAGTTATACACTGCCTGATTCATACTTTGAGGGGTGAGTTCAGCCATAACCCAATCAATCTGCTTTTGGAAAAGTCCTTATAACGAATTGAAGAAAATGTCTTTTATTATTATTATTATTATTATTTTAAAGTCAGCTATTCCACATTTTTTAACATACATCATAGCTGTTTTCCTTATTTATTTTAACCAAGCAAACTGAAGAGAGGAATGAAAAGAAAATCCTAACCTGTGCATGTAATATGAGCCACGTGATCACACTTGTAATTTCCCCATGGAGAAGATGGATATTGCCACAAAGTGGCATCATGCTTCCTACATTTCATATCATCCAGCCAGTTTGGAGCAGATTTCAGTCTGGCTTTGGACAAGTACTCTATGCCGGTTCCTCCACAGTTCAGCTCTTGGCAGATTAAACTTGCTTTTTCTTTGAACTCTGATAAGAGAAGGTTAACATCTTGAACTGGTGTACAATATGCATATTTCCATGGTCTACAAACTTAGATTATCAGTCAATTCTTCATGATGTTTTACATTATGTTCTCTCCCTATAAATTTAACAAGTGTCCAGGCTAAATATTAATAAGCATGAGAGAACAAATGAACAGTTAGAAATTGCACACTGTACCTGAGCACACAACCTGATTTAGCCATATAGGTCCAGTTCCAGGACCAAACCAGGACAGGACGTGATCACTTAGTGCTATGCCACACTGCAGCTGTCTGCACACCACCTGCGAATCCTTAATATCCCAAAAGTCGTTATGCACTGAAAAACCTCAAACCTTCCAGCACAATCTCCTCCAGAACAAACCAGCCTGATAGTGTTGTGAACTTGGTTAAAATCACCTAAATGAAAATAAATAAATATTTACAAGATTTAAAGTTACGTGCAAAAGATACTACCCATTTAATTCTATGCGTTTTTGTGCAAAAACATAATACAAATCATCTGATCGTGGTAGATCTCAGTTATAAGGTGGCAAATACAACCTCAGACAAACAGCAACATATAACTTTGTTCACCATGACATTATTTATTTATCAACAATGAAGCCAAGAAAAAAATGTGGGCAATAATAGCTAACTCCCATGATTCACTTTTAGCAGTCTTTCACATCATTCTGGAGAAAGTTGGCCCATTCTTCTTTACAACTGCTGCAGTTCAGTGATAATTTTGGGGATTGGATTATGCACAGCTCTCTTGAGGTCCTGCTACAGCATTTCAAGTAAGTTGTGGTCTGCATTTTGGCTAGGCCATTCCAAAACCTTTGGCCAATTTGATATAGATTTACTGCTGTACACCAGATTATTGTCTTTTGCATGACACATGTTTTGCTGTCGGACAGATGGCGTCACATTTGCCTCTAGAATATTCTGGTATATAGATGAATTCATGGTCAACTCATTGACATCCTGTGGCTGCAAAAGAAGCCCAAATCATCACCCCTCCACCACTGTGGTTGACAGTATGTATAACGTGTTTCTGATTAAATGCTGTACCAAATATGGGACTGGGCAAGTCCCATCTGTCCATAAGGCATTGTTCCAGAAGCCTTGTGGTTTGTTTAGATCCAGTTTTTCTAATCTCAGTCACGAGTCTCAGTCCAAGATCTTTTTAGACAGAAGAGGCTTTCTCCTAGCAAGCCTTCCAAGTAAACTCCACTTGTTCAGTCTTCTTCTAATTGTTCAGTCATGTACTTCACCAGTTAAAATGCTTAGTGAGGCTAATAGTGTCTGAGATAGCCCTTGTTTTTTTTGTACAGTGGAACCTTGGATTACGAGCATAATTGGTTCCGGAAGAGGCTCGTATTCCAAAACAATTGTAAACCAAATTTAATTTTCCCAAAAGAAATAATGGAAACTCAAATTATTCGTTCCACAGCCCAAAAAAATAAATACATAAAAATAATTAACACAAAATATTAAGTAAAAATAAAACTAACCTAAAAATGAACCTGCACTTTACCTATCCTATACTTTTTACTTTAAAAAAGTAAAAATAAATCCCGACAGATAAGTGTTTCTGTTTGTGCGCTCAGGCGCTGTGCATGTGTGTGTGAATCTAAAGTAAGCTCCCCTCTCCCCCTTCTCGTCTTACAGTTTACCCTTCCTCCATTTTTTTCCACACAACGGAAACACTGCTTTATCGGTCGGAAAAAAAACCAAGAAATCTCTCTAATGACACTCGATTGAGCAACACAATAACGAACTCACTGCTGTAAAGTAAAAATAAAACAAATTAACCTGCACTTTACCTTTGAAAAGAATCACGACAGAGTAGTGTTTCCGTGTAGCGCAGAGAGAAAGTGTGTGTGTGTTTGTGTGTGTGTGTGTCTCTCTGTGATGTCGAAAGTAGGAAGGGTCTGTGGGTGTGAAGGCGAAAGTAGGAGGGGTCTGTGTGTGTGTGGCACGGTGTCCAATGACGCGCACAGAGCAGGCAAAGAGCAGGCTAAGCCTTGAGCAGAGAGAGAAAATGGATCTTTAACCTCTCTAATGAGACTTGCTTTTGCTTTACACGTGCGCTGTATCCACACGCATACAGACACAAAATAAAATATGTTTTACGCACACGCACATGGTCTCAGTGTTATAGTAAACAGTACACGCGTGCACGGATGTTGATTATACCAGTAAGAGACGCGCACTTAGACCCAGCAGGGGAGACGATTACCCACAATTCCGCGGCGCAAGAGCGAGAGAAAAACCGTTGGCTCAGTTGTGCTCACGTGACACTCGGCGTCAAAACAAGAAGTGCACGCGTGATACATGATACTCGGTACTCGTAAACCAAGACTTGTTCGTTTTTGAATTCGTCTTGCGGAACACTCGCAAGCCGCGTTACTCGCAATCCGAGGTTTCTCTGAGCATTGCACTGTCTGACTGTGGGGTGAATGTGCTGGAACGTTCAGTCCTAGGCAACGGTTATGAATGTTTTTTCACTTGAAAATGAATAATCTTTCTTTCTGTAAAATGTTGAACTCCAAGTTGTATGGACATGGTGTTATAAAACTTTCCAGACTGATGTGCAGCAACAATTTCTTCTCTAAAACCATTGCTTATCTCTTGGCATTGTGTTAACACACATCTGAATCCTCCAGACCAGCAAACTGGCAAAACCTCTGCTTTTATAGAGGTCTGCACGCCTGCTAATGATTAATTAAGCAAGGGCTGATGATTAGAATTTATCCTCTTAAATCCTGTGGAAGTAGTAAGGGGGCACTTAGTATTAGCCATGTGTTTTTGCTTAATTTGCTTAAATAAATAATGTCAAAATGAAAAAAGTTATATGTTGTTTGTCTGAGGTTGTAGCTGCCTATTTAAATTAACTCCTGAATATGTTTAATTATTTTTATGATTTTATGAATTTTTATTGTTACATTTTAGTCTATCACAGAGCCACAACCCAGCTGTTTGCAAACCACAAAGTCCTCAGACAGACCCCAAGAATGCACCAGAACTCTCCTTCATTCCTCTATGAAGTAAATCTCCACCTCTCCCTGATACTCACTTCCTCCAGACAGCAACACTCGCCCTCGTTCCAGTAATAAACCTCAATGAGGAGAATGCAATTTAACTTATAATATATCTATTTAATTGACACTGAAAACTTGAACATGATTAGCACTATCCAAACACTTTATTACAAACACCATATTATGGTTTATTAATGTACTGTAATTATCCAGTCAGATAGTTATATTGCTGAAGTGAAATGCCTAAAACCACACAGACATAAGATGAGAGTTTTAATTAATGTTCACTATGAGGGTATAGCTTGGGCATGCGCCATCAGTAGAGAACAAGGTCTGAAATGTGATCAGTGGCAATCAGCTGCACCTGTACCGGAGGTTATTTAAGGATGGCTTGGCATTCACTCCCTGTCTGGGCTTAAGACAACTTGGTGTGCAGCTTTTAAGCAGCAGTTTCTAACAAATTACATGGATATGTCCTGGTGTTTTCTTTGGACCATGTCAGGTTCCACCCTGACAATCAAAAACAGGAATATAATGCTACAAGTGGGCACCGGATCACCGGAACCAGACAGATGAAGATTGGGAAAACACTGGGTGTTTTTTTCCTTTTAATCTGTAAATGTGGATTAAAATCCCATGAGGTCAGCCGTTCCTGAAATATTAACACCAGCACAACTAACACCAGCAACTGTGCAATGGTCAAAGTCACTGAGATCACATTTTTCCTCACTGTGATGTTGATGTGAGCATTAACCAAAGCTCTTGGCTTATATCTGCATGATTTTATAAATTCCACATGATTAGCTGGATGAGCACATGGTGTTCCAAAAAGATGTAATCTATTACATTCTTTATTATAAAAAAAGTAACATTAGCTTACTATTACAAATAACTCCAGCATCTTGTTTATGAGACCACGCAGCTCGGCTCCATGATATGGGACACTGTGACAGGTGGGTCTCATTCCCCTGACAATTAAACACGTCAGCCCAGATTTGGCCATTCCCTTCCCCGAACCAGTCAGATTCCAACACAGTCACAGCACTTCCACAGCTCAGCTGTCCACAGAGAACATTGGCAGAACTCAAAACCCAATTTACCCCACAAACAGTCCCCCATTCACTAAGGTATTTAAGCTCAACTCGACCAAAGCACGAGTCCAAGCCATCCACCAAGCGTGCATCAGTATGACCTGGATAAAGACCATAAATGTTGTTAAAGAAGGAAATTGAGTGGATTTCCAGTCATATAAATTATAAATCAATCATCCATTAAGCACTGATGGTTTTAACTGACACTTATACAGTTTTCCTATCAAAAGATTTTAACGTGATGCTTAACCAGAACATATTAATCCCACATCATTTCCACAGTTGTGTTCGAGTGTAAATGGTTCTCGACAAAAATAAATCTGTGATTCATTGCCTCTGCACTGAAGCTCCTTTGTCCACACCTGGTTGTTCCCTTTGCCGAAAACATACAGTATGTCCCCAACACCTTCACAGGAATCCCACAGCCCAATTCCCGACATACAACCTCTGCATCCTGATGGTCAAATTCAGCATCACACACTGTTGCCCACGTGTTTCCATGAAGCACTCCATACCAAATAAAAATAAAACTATTACATTATATGATATTGTGATGTTGCTCACCTGAAGAGATGTATTCCTTCCCCACCTACTTGACGAACAATCCTTCAGGCTAGACTCTGATCCTGTGCAATACACATTCATCTAGACTGGTCCTGATCCTGGGCCAAATTGGCCATCAACAATTGTGTCTACAGCATCTCCACAGCCTAATTCTTTACATACCACTGTAGTGGCTATTATATTCCAGTTATCATTACACACTGTTCCCCAGAGTCCTCTGTACCTGACTTCCACTCTTCCTGCACACCGACTGCCACCATCCACCTGTTCCAGAAAGACAAATAGACAAAGAACAATGAAGATGCATAGTGATGCATACTGTTCCCTACCTAATGGAAATACAAGACAAAATTATTTGTGATGTAGCACTTACCAGCACGCACCAGTCCAACACCATTAGAGTGGGAGCAATTCTGATTGAGCGAAGATGTTGGACAAAAATGATTCTGCGACTCGGTGCTTTTGTATTGAAGCGGCTTTTCCCACACCTGGCCCTCACTGCTACCAAAAGCATTTGCTCCCAGCACCTCTACAGGAGACCCACAGCCAAGCTCCCAGCACACAACCTCTGCTTCATGCTGGCCAAAGTCAGCACCACACACTGTGGCCCAGATCGTCTGATGAAGCACTTCTATTCTCCCAGAGCAACGAGAATCACCCATAAGTCTGACTCCTGAAATTTTACCATGGGAGAAATTAGACAGTGGATGAATAGACAGCATAATTGAATTTTAAATAATATAATAACAGTGATGAAATTAGGGGTTAGTGTTTGTTTAATGACTAAAGTCATTAAATAATTAAAGGTTTAATAAAGCAGAGTTTACTTGAGCAGACCACCCCAGCATCTTCACTGTGGCTACAGTATTCATCACTCCATTTTGCTGATAGACAATTCTTTAGTGTAGCCTCACTACAGTCTTCAACAACACTCCAGACTGGTCCAGATCCTGGTCCAAAGAGTGTATCCCCTAGTGCATCTATGGCCTCATTACAGCCCAGCTCCTTACACACCACTGTAGCAGCTTTCTTATTCCAGTTATCATCACACACTGTTCCTCACTGTTCTCTATAAAAAACCTCTACTCTACCAGCACACTGACTTACACCTTGCACAGTTTCACACCCTCTAGATAGGATAGAGAAAAATTGTATTAAATATATATCCAGTATATAAATAATCCCCCCCCCCCCCCCC
>JAOVVA010000016.1:11678332-11688958 GCA_028565275.1 Leiocassis micropogon
TATTTATTCATAGAGTTATTTATTTCATCATGTCCTATTTATTTATTTAATTTTGAACACTTTGGAGTTCCATACTGGTGTAAAGCAAAACCTAATTAATAAATCTTGTTAATTTTAAAGTATTCTATTAATAAATATTTGAATGTATATTTTAAGATGAAATAAGAAATTATGGAGCACTTATTTTTGTCTCTTGTTTTTGAATTTATATTATATATATTTTTAAATATTGTCAGTCATTAAAAAAACAGAAATTCTTAGGTTGCTTTCTAAAGACAGAAAGTAAATTCCTAATGTGTACATTACCCAACTTTTTTTATTTATTTAAATGGTTAATCATAACTAATTTAGCAAATAAATTTTATTTATAAGTCAATATTTGTTATGACCACTGTTATTGCAGCCTGAAGTCTCTTAGGCAACCTTCTTGCATTTTTTAAAATTAGGCTTCAGAAATAGTTCTCCAGGCTTCTTAAACGACCTTCCAAAGCTTAGATTTTTGTATAGATGTTGACTGCCTTTTGTTCGGTTCTCTGTTAAGATGATCCCACAGCTTCCATAATTTTGAGATCCATGACTGGTAGTGTTCCGTTGTATGTGTTTTTTTTTCCCCTTAGTGTTTTTCCCCCCTATTGAGGGATTCTTTGTCTGCATTGCCAGTGTGTTACCACATTAGAAAAAAACAAGAAACTCTGGCTCTTTGGCAGCAAAAGACAATGAAATGAGCGTTGTCTAAAAAAAACTTTTGCCCAGTACTGTACATGCTTATCTCTACTCAATTTAAAACCAACAATCCTCAGCAGTAATTATTTAATCTAATTATTTAACTATTTTATATAATATTGAATTAATTAATTTAAGTTCAGTTTAGCTTAGATGTCCATTACGGGTTGCATAAATTTAAAAAGATGAAGTTTTAGCAATACTATTTAGTTGAAAACACTGCATGTTTATAAAAAAAATTTTCTTGACATTTAAATTAGTTTTTTATATATATTTTTTTTATTTAATGAAAGTATTTATGTAGCATACACAGCACTGGAGAAAGACATCAGAAATTGAATCACTGTAGTGTGAATAGGAGGATAGAGAGCTTGAAAGGACCGGAGCAGTGGACAAATTCAGAAATTACAAAAAGGAGGAGGCAAAATGAGGAAATAAAAATTAAGACTCTAGCCAGAATTCACTCACTCATCTAATCCTCTATAGTGCTTATTCTGTACAGGGTAATAGGAGGTGTGGAGCCTATCCCAGGCTGGGTACACTCTCAATGGGGTGCCAATCCATCACAGAGCACACACACACACACACACTCGTAGACACTATGTGCAATTTAGGAACGCCAGTTGGCCTACTCTGCATGTCTCTGGACTGTGGAGAAAACCGGAGAACTTGGAGGAAACTTACCAAGCGTGGGGGAAAACATGGAAACTCCATGCACACAGACCCGATGTAGGTCGGGGTAGCTCAGTACTCAAGTTGCTGCTGTTGGGCCCTGTAAATGTAGGACTCAACCACAACCACAACCCTGGAAGTGCAAGGTCACAGTGCCACCATGTACAGTACTAACGAACTAAATAAATAAATGATCACCTACATCTTTTATAATCATATATTCATAATGTTCACAGGCCATAAATAAGTTCAAGTATGAAAAATTATGTTTGAATGTGTTTAGCCTAGGGTCTATATAAACTTTTGGCCTCAACTGTTGTCTCCAAATGGTCACCGCAGTTTGTTGGAAAACTTTATACAAAAGATACATATACAGTATGTATGTATATGTGTGTGTATATATAATATACTGTATATATCTGAGAGGGAGACATAGATAGATGTCAAAGATCAGATAAAAATATGAAGATGTCAAAAATGTGCCAAGGACAGTTCAAATATGTTAACAGAACTGATTAGTACAGAACTATACAATTTTTATTATAGGGATTAACAGAGTACTCTATTTATCTATCAATCAATCAATCAATCATTTACATTTGCAGCAACCACATTGGCATTGAACATAATTTACTATAGATATATATTTCTACCTACCTGAGCTGATGACTCCAGCGTCCTCTTCATGATTACACTCATCTCCTCTCGACCCACTTTGCCCACATTTTTTTAGAGTAGCTTCTGATCCACTACACTCCAGATTCCTCATCCAGATCGGTCCTGAACCTTGTCTAAAATAAGCCTCACCCAGTGCGGCGACGGCCTCCCCACAGCCTAACTCTCTACACACTACTGCAGCAGCTCTCATATTCCAATAATCATCACGCACAGTTCCCCACTGTTCTTCATGAAAAACCTCCACTCTTTCCTCACATCTACCTCCTACCAGCCTCATATTGTCTGTACAGCAGAAAGAGAGAGAGAGAAGTAAAGATCATTAAAATAATATTAATATTATATTAACAATAAAAATTATATTGTAATAATAATATTAGTAAATAGTTAAATCATAATAATGATGATAATAATAATAATAATAATAATAATAATAATAATAATAAAATTTTAAGGGAAAAAAAATCAACTCTCGTTCTTTTCCAAAATAAGCGTAATGAGTTATTATGCATAATTTCTGCCAATTTTAAAGCAGACGCTTATCAGTTATTATGTACACTTTCGATAGTGTTTACTTGCCAGTTTCCATGATTATGATCATAGATGACAGAAAAATAAGAGTCAGACAAATATCCATCTTGCTCAGCGCTTGACATGCCTTCTTCACTCTGTCACCTAAAAGGAGAGAGAGAGAGAGAGACGGCAATCATATTCACTGTTACCTTATTAGAAAAATAACAGGGAATGTTCAGTCATCACAAATCAGAAGAGCCATTTTTACTTTTTCTCTCTCTCTCTCTCTCTCTCTCTCTCTCTCTATATATATATATATATATATGTATATCATGTATATCATGTATATCATGTATATAATAGATGACTCCACCTCTTGTATCTAGAAACACCTGACTTCGTAGAGCCAACAACGGAAGGAGCAGCACTAACGCCTGCCACCTGCATACTGTAAAGAGCAGATTCAAACACTGATAAATAAGCATGTGCACAAGCAGTTATTGAATTAGGGCTTCAATAGAAAAAATATTCAAAAGAAAACAAACTGATGTAAAGATTTTTCGATTCTGAACTCTGACTTCTGTCAGTGAAGCTACTTGCTCTTTAAGTAAGCCATGAAACTTACTGCTACAGCTACTGTACACTATATTTGATTATCAATGCATCTGATTTTTAATTTTTAAAAATGAAATAACACACCTAGAGCATTAAGCATTTAAGTAACAAACAGTCGAATATTTTAAGTCAGTTGTTATTTTAAGACCTGAAGGTCAGCTGTTTTGGAATTGTTTTTAAAAGAACAATATTGTGTCACATGCATTTGCAAAACCCATCAAGCACCCTGATGAAACTGTCTCTCATGAAGAGCATCCCAGGAAAGCAAGACTAAGACTTACCTCTGCTGCAGAGGAGACGTTCATTTAGAGTCACCAGCCTCAGAAGTCACCAAATCACACTTTAGATTAGAATTGTTATGAAGAATCTATAGAGCATAAGTAGCAGTCACATCTCAATATCTAAGTGTTCAAAGATGATTATTGGATATTTTGGATGGCCTCAGCATATACAGTATATATATATATATATTCTGTAGAAAAAAAATCCAAATGGATTCCTGGAAAAACCATGGAATTAGAAGTCGTGACTTAACTTTTGACTGGTAGTTTATACTAAAATATGTGATTGTGATTATGTGAATACTTGGGGGAATTAATTTATAAGAAAATAATCAGAAGAGTTTTTGTTAATAGACAATGTCATACTTTTTTTTTAATCTATTTATTGTTACCTTCAACATTGTGGAAGGTTCAAGAAACAAGTTACTGCTTAGGTTTTATGACCTATAAACAGTTCTTTCCTTACCAGCCTGCCTTTTTGTCACTTTCATGAAAATAAAAATAATCCAAATGGCAGAATTTATGCTACACATGGAAAACCCTACCATTACAGTTGACTCTGACACTGGTGACTCCTTCCATAAAGGGTAAATGAAGTTATTCTTGGAAAAGTCTTCTAAACATCACTATATTATATGTGTAATATTACCGTGCTTTACAGTAATTTGATTAAAATGTTTTTAACCAATCAGAAGTAAAAAGTGAAGCATAAACCGATCAGCCAGAACGTTATAAGCACATTGAGTAAGTCCCGCCTTTTACCATCAAAACAGCCATGCACTGTCTGGTCTGACACCATCCTACGTGAACCAGCATTAACCTTTTCAGCAGTTTGAGCACCACAGCCAGCCTCCACTCTCCACATACATAAGTGAGCTGTAGTCGCCCATGACACCGTCACCGGTCGAACGGTTTTCAATTTGCAAGGTACAATTTGCCTCTTGTCACAGTAGCTACAGTTACAATATCTCATTATAATGGTGCCTGGAAGTGGGTGGGAAAGAGAAATTTAGATGGCTATGTGTATGTGAGAGTGCATAATGATGAGAAGGTTGAAAATTTCCAGCAAAGTCGATGCATGTATGTATAAACAATCATTATTTACCTGATCGTAGCTTTCACATAAAATAAAAGGACATTACAACCCTGATTGATGTGGATGTGTCTCATGAGGATGAATATCTGTGGGTGTACAGTACGTGACCAGATGTACTGTGCGTTCATGCATGTGATTACTGTGAGTGTAAAATTCTCTGCAGTATATACTTTGCACATCTCTCTTTCTTTCTGTTCACACACACCCACACATACTGTGTCTAGCAGAGGCATGTAGATTATGTTTAATGAAGGTGATCACTATTCTGTCTGTGACTTGTTAGTGTCAAATTCTCAAGGACATGCATAATCTTGTCCCCTCTGTCTCTTTCGCTCTCTCTCTCTCACACACACACACCATCACAAAAATCCTCAAATAGAAATTGCTCTCTCTCTCTCCATCACACTCACACACACACATAATAATGCACTATTATAATCCAATCAAGTGAGACACAAATGTGATCGCAGGAAGAATATTTGACACTGTGCCATGCCAGATTGTTATTACTGGTGTCCCAACAGCTTCTAGTTCATGGCATGCCTGTAGCTTGGTGGTTCCTATCCATTGGATCCAAGTTTCCTCTCACCTGGACATGATAGTTAGGGTCTTCTTCCAAACCTGCATTCAACTGTTTGAACTGATCTCGGAATCTGTAGTTGTTTCGTTGCCTACAAAAGACGTGTGACTTGTGTAAATCTACCATCCTTTCTCGGATCTGCAATGAACTCCTTGGACTTGCACGATTCCTGCACGAGTTATCATTACTTTCACTTGCAAATTTAACCACTTAAGGAATATGGGAATGAGAATAAAGAAATGAGCATATTGTTTATTTGGGTCATGTAAAAAAACAAAAGCAACCATAAAAACATGTAATCTTGTGTATCCGTGGTATTTCTTTGCCTATGTGACCCATGTTTTAAATTATTTTTTGCTCATAGTTGTTGTATAGTTGGTTCAAATAAAAAAAAAAAAATCAGTTCATCATATTTCTAGATTGGGCTTAAAAAAAGACGTCACTATACCGCATAATTCTGAGACCTATATATGTTTATTAAAAACTGCAAAGGACACATACTGTATTAGGTGTGATGTATATTTTTGATCCTGTACATATCATTTTAAACCTTTGTTGAAACTCAAAATAAATTACCCCTTGTGATCCAAATTATTGGGTTATAAAAAGTGTTATACACCCATTCTGTCCCAGGAAAAGACCATTTCAAACAAACCATTGAAAATCCAGTATTGTGATGAGTTTCATGTTTTGATGACTGTAGCCTGTCATGAGTGATAATAGGAACAAACTTGTCTTGCACGCATTGAACAACACTAAATGTAACTATAATGGTTCAAAAGCACAATATTTTTTGATCATTACTAATGACAAATCTCGCATTAGTTGTTTAAAGAAATAAGAGGGAAAAAAAAGAGAGAAGTGTAAACAAATCTATGTACTTTTATTGCCTTTTAGTTCAAACTACTACTTTTACTATGGCCAAAAGTCTAAAGAAGCAAGTATAAAATACTCTTAAGTAGTGTGTTCAGATATACCAGTGCAAACGAGTGAATGTCTAAATGTATAGCACAAGCTGTAAAATTAGGTCATAAGGAGGGAAACTCAAAAAGAGACTGTTTGGACAGGACCCTTAACTAGGATAGAAAAATCCTAGTTACTGAATATTATATATCCTAGAGAACTATGCACTTCCATCTTTCTAGCAGCAGTTTAGAAAAGTCCTTTTCCAATTCCAGTATGACAATTTCCACTGTGCACCAAGTCAAAAATCTCATCGTCTTTATCGCTTTATCCTGTATTCAGGGTCGCGGGAGGCCTGGAGCCTATCCCAAGAGACTTGGGGCACGAAGCGGGGTACACTCTGGACAAGGTTCCAATCTATCGCAGTGGACACACACATACACACACTTATTCACACATTATGGGCAAATTGGGAACGCCAATTAAAATCTGCAGGTCTTTGGACTGTGGGAGGAAATCAGAGCACTCAGAGAAAACCCACCAAGCATGGGGAGAACATGAAAACTTCATGCACACAGAGATGGGAATCAAACCTGGCTGGGAATCGAACCCGGACCCTGAAGCCAAGACCCGGACCCAAGTGATATGCATATATAAAAGTACAGTATTGGACATAAGTAATCTAAAACAACCTTGAAAATCTGAGAGCTTAAAATTCAGTCACTACAAACCCTGTAGAGTAAAGTAAAAGAGTGGCTTTGATTCAAGCCTTATTGCCCAGCATCAGTAATAACCTGACTAATGACCATTAATGAATAATGTCTTACTGTATGGCTAAATTTTCATTTCATTCAGAGCCATGTTCCAAAATGAGCAAGAGGCCATATAAGCCACACTTATTGTACCACACTACCAAATAATACCAAATAAAATTAGAATTACAAAATGTATAAGATTAAGCAGCATAATAAATAACTAATACCTAATAATAGAAATTCAAAATAGATTCTTAAATAAGTCACACAGATTTTGTGAACAACTGAAAAGTAATCAGAATGCTTTAATAAATTAACTTTTTACAATTTACTTTATAAAATAAGACACTTCCAAGTAATTTCTTTTTCATTCTGGTGGATTTTCTTCATGGTAGTCACTGGTTCTGCCCATTCGTAAAGGCAAGGATGTTCTCTGATCATGGACCAAGTTGTTCCCAGTGCCTCATCAGTGCTCCCACAGGGGTCCATGCAAGCTCCTTCTGCTCTTAACCAGAGCTGTGATGCTGAATCAGATCACTAAACACGAAAGGCTCGGAGCATCAATCAGTTTTACAAAGCTTGTGCTAAAGTACGGTCATGACCCCGTGCTCTTTAGGCCTCTTTTATGCATGACGTTCCAGAGTTTGCGCAAATTGGACTGCGTGATCAGATCATCGGGTTTGAGCTGCAGCGCACGCAAGTAGTTGGCCTCTGCCTCCACAAGCTTTCCATTGAGATGGAGGATGGCTCCGAGGTTCATCAGAGCAGCAGCATACTGAGAAAGAGAGAAAGAGCTTTAAAATTTTTTGCATCTCGTTCTGTGACAAAAATATTTTGTATAGAACGATACAGTTAATACATTCTTTTTTTATAATTTAGTGTGTGTGTGTGAAGTGTGATAAAACAAAACAGATATTTTGCTTCAAATGACGAATAAATAACGCAATATCTAGACTGGTTGTAGACACTGAAATCCTTCATATGATGAATTGTAAGCATGCTTACATCTGGTCTTATGTCTGCAGCCTTCCCATAATACCTTTCAGCTGCCTCGTTCAGACTCGCCTGTCTGGAGAATAGAAGCAAAGACAGACAAAAAAGCATGATCAATTAGTGCCTCTGTTCCAAGAGGTATACAGTATTTAAGCCTACTGCTTAAATATAAGGTTAGGCAATTGGATCCAGAAAGATATGAAAAAAAAACAACAACAAAAAAAATGTTACAATAAAACCACTGACAAATACAAAGCAGACCTTATAAGGCCACAAAGATCTGGTTACTTCAGGCATCCTTTAAGCCTGATTGTATATGCTGATGGGATTTTGACCCAGTTTTTCATTACCAATAACACCGAACCATAGCCTCTCACAGCCTCCAGTGGCAAACAACTGAGCATCATCTCTCACATGCACACACCTGAGTATATGAGCAGCACTGAACACTACATCGAAATCTGTGCTGTCAAGTTCAGCAGCTCTCTCAGCCATCACAGCAGCTTCTCCTAATCGGGACTGTTCCACCAAAAACTGACCTGAGACAGAGAGAAAGATATCCTGAGAATAGTTTTGTGGGATCCAGTACAGATATGACAAGAATGAATAACTGAGTTCGAAGAAACAAATCTCAAAATAACATTCAAACCACATGGAGTACATTGCATAATATTCACCTCCCCGTGAACCTTTCCACTTATGCACTTTAAACACATGGAACTGAAATATTTATGACATATAATCCTAATTACATCCAAATTAGTGTTGTGCTTTAAAGGCAATTACCATGACACAGTCCCTATGATGATGAAACATATCAGTGGTCCGTAAAAAAGGTGAAGGGTGATTCTTGGAATGAACGTATGTTATAAATTTAAAGCAGAGCTCCCCAACTACACTCCTACCATAGTGCATATAACACGTCCCCTTCGTGGGCTCCAACTCTGTTGCCTTCTGGAAGTAATGCTCTGCTTCATTTTTATGGCCCTGGAAATGAGATCAAATCAAAACATTCACACATGTATAAAATACACATTGTAAAAACAAGACCAAGGCCAAATCAAAATGCTGATTGTTTTGCCAGTGTCAGATGCTAGATCTTCTTCTTGTTACTATAAATCACTGTGAAATTCTAAACTCATTAAAAACAGAAAGTAACTGTCTGATTTCCCCTATTAAGATGATACACTAACAACACAGTACATTTATTTACATTTGTTCCATGAAATAAATATCCTCAGGAAAATATTTGTGGTTGGTTGACATTGAGAAGTACATCTTCAAAATGAGCACTAAAAGATGACTCACCATGATAGATAGCAACTTGCCATATGTCAGGTGGGCAGGAACGTGGTCTGGTTTGGCCTTAAGTGACTCTCTGTACCAGTGCTTCGCATCCTCAAGCTTATTTAGTTTCATATAGGCCTCACCTGAGGGGAGTTATGGAGAAACGTTAAAGACAAACCAACAAACATAATATACAGTATATTAGAGTTGTACTTTAAGTGTCAATCATCCACAATTAACTACCACAATTTTAAGACCAAAATACTGAGTTTAATTTAAACTACTTCAAATCAATAAAAGACTGTATTCACATGTTAATTAAAAAAAATTTGAGATCACTTTTTTTTAAAAAGCCGTAGATCTATGGATGGCAAAATATGCTTGCTGTCAGGACAACAAAGAAAGTCAGACCTTCGTAGCCCAAATAGATTTGAAATGGCAAAGAATAGCGAACATGTACTTTATTATGTTCAAGGCACCAGTGAACAGTAATAGGAAAAAAATACTAACAGGCACATCAGGGGGGAAACCTCAAAACCACTAATGTGAAAATAGGAAACTCTATCTTGGTGAATTCATTTTTGTCCACCAGTACTAGGTGGCATTTCTGCAAAGCCTGCAAACCTACACGAGCCATAGCTTTTTGTATTCTGGGTTAGGCCAAAAAAAAAAAAAAACAGTTTAAAGCCTTTTAGCTTGGATTATTGTGCCCAAGTAGTGGCCAATTTCTGTGTAAAAATCGTTCCTCATGCTCCTATAAACACTCGCAATTTAGCTCCAGGAATGTGCCCTTGCCATAAGAGAAGAAAAAAAAAGAAAGAAAAAGATCTGTTTATTCAGTACATTCAGATCATCAGCTGACTTCATTTTATTGCCACATAACATTGATGAGTCTGGACCTGATCAACTGAAGCAACCCCAGATCATAACACGGCCTCCAGAGGCTTGTACGTGCATCACTTCATGTCAGTGTTTAAGTGATCTCCGCTCGTTATTTTTTTCCCAACCATATTTCTGCCACAAAGTTGATGGTTCAGCACTATCCTTCCACGTTTTAATAATGTGTTGGACAGTTCTTAACCCAGTTCCAGTAATGTCAAATCCCCTTGTTGTTTTCTTTCTTGATGCAGGCAGTGTAGATTTGAGGCTCTTGTAATCCATTCTTATATTAAAAACTCAGTAGATCTAGGACTATAAACGTTATGATTTAAAAAAAGTGCAGTAATGGAAAGCATTTAAGCTTTCAGTTAGGCTAGCGCTTGATCTTGGTTATGATGTGGATATGCTTTTTTTATCTTATTCAAATAATACATTGTCTAAACAATCATTATTTATTAAATTCTGTCCTGCTTTCTCTGTAATGGAAAGCTAAATGTACTTCTAAACTAAGTTAATAGCAAAAAGGTGCAGGACATGTATGAGAGCTGTAAGACAGTGGTGAGATGTGCTGTAGGTATGACAGAAGAGTTCAAGGTGGAGGTGGGTCTGCATCAAGGATCGGCTCTAAGCCCCTTTTTGTTTGCTCTGGTGATG